>JASDQU010508057.1:41330-57968 GCA_032191745.1 Picea mariana
ACACTTGTATACTTGGGTCATATTGTAGGAGGAGGACAATTAAAAATTAATCCTTCCAAAATTGATGTAATTGTAAATTGGCTTGAGTGAAAAAGTGTAACCAAGATCCGAAGCTTCTTAGGCGAGGTTAAGTATTGGAGGAGGTTCATTTCAAACTTCTCCTTTATAGCAACTCCTTTGCATGCCTTAACCAGTGTGAAGAACACTTTTCAGTGGGAAGGAAAGAAAAAAAAAGCTTTCGACACTTTGAAGGAGAAGATCAATACCACACCAGTATTATCACTGCCAAATCTTCAACAACCTTTTGAGATCGAGACAGATGCCAACATATATGCCATGGGTGCAGTATTGATGCAATATTGTAAGCCTATCTGTTACCACTCTGAAACTTTTAACCAAGTTGTTGTTAACTATCCTTCATATGATAAAGAGTTGTATGCATTAGTTCAAAGCGTAAAGAAATGTAAGAACTACTTCTTAGTTAAGGAAACAATCATACATGAATATCACCAACTCTTACAGTATCTTCAAGGACAGATCAAACTCCAACAATATCGACACTACAGATGGATGGTTTTTGTACAACAATTCCATTTGGTAATCAGGTACAAAAAAGGTACAAGTAACAAGGTAGCCGATATTCTTTCTAGACCTCCTATTGTTGCTTATATTATTTTGAATAATACTTCTTTATCTCATGATAGCTATGTAAAACAATATTCCATCGATGAATATTTTAAAGAATTATATGAGCAGCTAACCCATGGTGCACAGGTAGAGAATTATTGTTTGTAGGGAAAATTACTGTACCATCTTGGAAAGATATGTATTCCTACAAGTGAACGAGTCCATGTAATAAGAGAAGCTCAGACTTCTCTTGTGTCTGGGAATTTTGGGGTAGAAAAACTATGGCTCATTTGTAGAGGTTTTGTTACTAGCCTCAAATGAAAGAAATTGTAACTAAATATGTAAAGGGATGTGTGATGTGTTCTATGTGTAATCCCACTAATAGAAAACTGGGGCTATACTCACCACTTCCTATTCCATACCATCCATGGGAAAGTATCTCCATGAATTTTGTAGGGGGTTTACTAATGACCAAAGGGGGTCATGACTATTTGTATGTTGTAGTGGATAGGTTCAGCAAGATGTGTATCTTGACGCCCTGTAAAAATAAGATCAATGATGAGAAGACTGTTGATATCTGCTTTTAGTATGTTTGAGTTCACTTTGGGTTACCCACATCCATTTTCTCGGATCAAGATACTTGATTCCTTGGGGAATTGTTTACTAGCTTGTGGAGAATGATGGACACCAAATTGAAGAGGAGAAATGCTTTCCATACACAGACTGACGAACAGACAGAGGTGGTAAACAAAACAATGGTACTTTTGCTTTGAGGCTACTGCAACAAGCATCCCAAGTTATGGGATAAACAGATATCCTATGTACAACATGCTTACAACCGAGATTTACATTCCTCCACTTAGAGTTGACCTTTTGTGACATGTTTTGGGTACCTACCCAAGGTTCCTTTGGACTTGATGTATGAGAGATATGTCGATGTGAATAAAGAACGAATAGAGGATAGAGCCCACAAGTTCATCCAGAGGATCCAACAGTTGCACTAGGCAGTCAGGGAGCAGTTGGAGAAAATTCAATCATAGTATAAAGCTTGGCATGACAAGCACATGTTTGATTATCGGTTCCAGGTTGGAGACTTGGTATGGCTTCACATCAACAAAGATATATTGAAGGCTGAAGGAAATAAAATCAAGCCCATTCATTATGGACCCTTCACTATCTTGCAGAAAAGTGGTACCAATGCTTTTTGTTTGGATCTTCCACCTTATATGCATATTTACTCAGTTGTGAACATAGAGAACTTGAAAAATTTTAGCCTCCCATGATCATGGATCTGGATGAGGAAGTTTCAATACCTTCAGTTGATGAGTTTACACTTGAGTACTTGGATGAGTTATAGGAAGATATCATCCTGGATAGAAGGACGAGGACTTCACGTAGGGGTGATGTTGATTATCTTCAAGTAGGCTTAAAGGGTACACATCCAAGCAAGGAAAAGTGGATTGAGAAGGAAAAATTGAGGGGACTCTTCCCTCACTTGCCTGTTGATTGATGAAATCTTTTGGTGGTCCAAAACGTTCTCAGTGGGAAGGTGTGATCCAAAAAGGATCTAGAGAAGGCTAAGAAAAAATAAAAACTCACAAAGGCAACTCAGGATGCTCAGAATGGCCTCAACGGATAGATGAAGGGAAAAAATTGTAAGTTCCCAAAACTCAGTGAAAAAAACATTATCGCGAAGAGCGTGTCACAAGATTTCTAACAACGCAAAACAACTCGTCAAACAGAGTTACGGATTGAAAGATATTCACAGTGAAAGTTTGGTCAACCTAGCCCAATCAATAGGGGTTGAGTCAGCATTCGTATTGCTGACATCAGCATCTTTACAGCACACGTGGAAGGAGTATAAGGTGACACATTTCATGCTAATGTTAGAATGATGACTTGGCAACACCAGAGGCTGCCACGCGTCACTTAGTTTTGGCACTTTCAGACCAAACCATGGACCAATAGGATTGTGCCATGTGGTAGTATGTACGGTCCATATGATGACGTGGAATGATGATAGGGCATAGTGATGTTGCGTGATGATGTGGCCCTAACATGGTAGAGGATGGCATGGCTGAATGGGAGGTTTCCACGTGGTAGGCAGAAAAATCACAATGACAGCACGTAACCAAATTTTGAAAAAAAATAAAGATTGGTGGGTTCGCCAAATTTGGCGAACCACGCCAAATCCGGCTGTGTTTTAATCATTGGGATCCTGGATAATGCCACTACCAAAGTTGGTGGAGTAAATTTTGGTTATATTTATATATATTACAAAAAATCAAACCAAAAGGGGGAGGCCTGCGGGTTTGATCCCGAGAGCTCCTCCCCATACTACGCCTTTATATTCACGCCCAAACCAACAGGCCAACAACATATATTGTTATTACCTCCCATGGAATTTAATTAAGTGTTGAGTCCACCAAGCCCTAGGGAGGAGGCGCACATGTGGTGCGAATGTGGGCATGCATTTCAATGCAGCACAGTTATTAATTACAGGTTGCAGAGGGGCACAAAAATCGAGACAAATTTTTTCCTGGGCTTGGGAGTGCCAGAGTCAGATCGAGGCGTGGAGACAATCATTTTTGGGTAATTCGATGCCACAAATTCAGTGGTGTTGTCTATTTTATGATCTGAGCATTATTTCTATAGCTTGATTTCATAATGAGGTATACTTATGTAGTTTTCCAAATTCTTTTGTTGAGTTAATGAAAAATCCTACCCATTTGAGAGCAGGACCCGGAGACGTAGTCCACCAGGGACGAACTCCTTTATCAAGTTTTTATGTTCATATTTGATGCTTATGTCTCTTCATTATTGAGATTTTCCTTCTTTAATGGTGCACTTTAATTTATGTCCATTTAATGCAATTCTTTATAAGTCACTCGATGAAAAGATCCCAGATCAACAATACTTCGATTTCCTCCCCCACACAATATTCGAAAATTTCAAGGTTTACATAGGAAGGATAAATTCTTGTGTCGTTTCGTATCCAACTATGTGAATATAACTAAGGTTTTCATGTGTCTCTTGAAAAACGACACTCTCTTCATATGGGATGAGTGAGCCTAGGAGTCCTTTGATTCTATTAATAAATCCTTGGTATCGACACCTCTATTGAAGCCCCTAAGCTATAATAAAGATTTCATGTTGTATATTTCCGTGTTCGAAGGGAGGGTTGGTATGGTTCTTATTCAGGAATATGACAATCTTCATGAGAACGTTATCTATTACCTTAGCCAAAATCTAATTGGTCCTGAATTTAAATACTCCCATGTAGAGAAGCTAGCCTTAGCAAACGTACATGCGGTTCATAGATTACGTCGCTATATATTACTATGAAAGACTATTGTGGTTGTTGATATCAATAAATTTCAATATGTCTTTAAAAGGCGTATCATAGGGGGGTAATACAATAAATGGATTGTTATTTTGCAAGAATGTGATCTTGATTTTGCCTCTACAAAATCCAAGAAATCGCGAGTTTTTGTGAAACTGATGTTAGACTTCCCTAGGATGGATGAGAATATTTTTAATGACAACTCATTCATTGAGGGACATATCTTCTTTATATCTTATTCAGACCTCTGGTATGGAGATATTCTAATCTACCTTCAAACTATGAAGCTTCCACAACATCTTTTGAGAGACGACCGACGACGTATATGCCACCACGCCAAAAACTACCTTATTATCAGTGACACGTTGTATCATCGAGGGGTAAATGATATTTTTCATCGTTGTTTTACTCATGAGAAGAATGAAGCCATTATAAATGAACTACAAGGAAAATACCCTCTAGCGGAGGTTAAAGCGGAGTTTTTTGGTGTTACAAAATTGAAAAAAATGTCAAAAACACCTCTGTGAAAACATTTGTTTTTGGTAGCAGATGTTTTTACAGAGAATATAATGGAACTTCATTATAACTAAAAAAACTAGGCAGGAAGAGGTTGTAGTGGATTTTTTTCTAATTGATGTGCTTCATGGTCTATACGCACCAGTGCATTCTCAAACATAAAGCATTGGTGCCTACATTACGCTGAAACCACTAGGCCAGTCCTAAAATATTGGGGCGCCAATGCATTTATACAAACTAACTCACTGATGCGTTTATACAAAATAATGCATCAGTTCTTTAATAAAAACAACACATCGATGCAATCTACGATACTAATATTCGATGCATTCTATAACTTAAAGCACCAATGCTTAACATTACAAGAAAACACCAAGGATGTCCAAAAATGATTGGGGCATTGATTCTCTTATAAGTAATAAAGCACGGGTTCCTTAATAAGAATAAGGCACCATGCGAATCTATGATACCATCACTGGTGCGTTAAAAAAAAAACCTATCAAGGAATGATATTCAAAACACACCAAGGCAAAAGTGAGATATAGAAGCACTGATACATTTATTAATTAAACACATCGATAAAGGTTTTTTATTATTATAATTGTTGGTTAAAATAGTATAAAGATCGGTGTTGGTTCCTTGTATATCAACACCGATGCGATTTTAATTACAACAACGGTGCTTTGTATCTTGAAATGCATTGGTGATATTTATCTTTCAACGCATTAGTTGTCAATTTCTTTTTTTAGAAACACCGATCAGTGAAAATGCACAATTATTGTTATTTTTTAATTCCATTATTCATAAAAAAATTGACATATATCTTATAATAGTATTCATATAAATTAAATTTTGATTAGTGCATTTAGATATGATGTTTGGATTAATTTGTTATATCATCATATTTCTTGTCTCTTCATTATAATATTTAATCATCCATATATTTAATTAGCGATGTAACATTTCACAACAACATTCAACAACGCAATAGAATAAAATAAAACATATTTTGTTATATATGAATAATAACTTTTTTCATACAAAATTGGTCGACACTTATTGGTAACCCCTTGTCTTTCAATTGGGACACTATGTCCATTACATTAAATAAAATGTATGATTTTCACAGACAAGTATTTCAAAAAATACAACAACTTGCATTGATATCCAAATATATTGATCATCATTCTTCGTTGGAACTGTTGTAAGTGCTCGAGCTACTTCCATGAATTGGGTTGTTTTGTCGAATGTTTTGTTGATTGTCTCGATTGTTTTCCTCTTCTTAAAATGATTACAACTACAAAAATAAAAATAAAGTGTAATGGGTGTATCTACAATGGTGAGAATAATGGAAATTGAAATAAGTAATATACATGAACGTAAATTGAAAAACGACATACCATAGAAATAATTGAGTCTTGAATGATAAACATTTTTTCAAAACCAAATCTCATGCCTTCTGTCAACAACTATTATGTTGGCACATTTCCATACTTTGTTTCCTGCAAGTTTTATACCCAATAATAAACCATATATTTAATATAAAATAATTTTTTTGTTCCATTAGTTATAAAATGAGAGAAGTAAAACAACATAAGATACTTACAAATTCCACAATTAATTTTTGATATGCTAACATATACACACAACCCTTACTTAACCCAATGTCAATCAATTCTTGTGATGCCTCTTCTTTGTATCTTAGCACCTATTTGAAGACATTAAGGGATGGTTGTTGTAAAACAAATTAAATATACCAAAAATGAAATCTTAAGTTAATGTTATAAGGAAATAACAATTACTCACAAACTTTCCTATCAACCCTTCTTTTCCTTGTTGTCATGTTTTATGTGCTGAATGGGTTCCATTTTTCTTTCTTTTCTGCAAGAAAATAATTGAAAATTAATATTTAATGCTAAATTATTTATTTATGTGTACCTAATAGAAAATTTTAATGATTTCATACATTTGAAACACGTTGTTGTTGAGATGGCTCCTCCTGTGATGCAATTATGTCCATTTCATTTACCATCTCGTTATACATTTTTTTCGACATTCCTCCTGGCATATTTTGGATATCAACTCGTTGATACTTTGGGATTTTCATAATCTTTCTAAAAAAAGTAACATGAAAAAAAAAAAATTATATTGATATATGAAAACTAAATATAACAAAATTGATATTAATAAAGAAATGGTTTGTAGTAATATATACATATTCTAGAAAATCATTTTTAGGAATATTACTTTTTGAGTGATTTTTTTTGTTGTATGTTTTTTCTATTGCAAGTCTGACAGGTTTCATTGACCATTACTCTGGAAACACTTCTTGTAGTTTATATATAACCTCATTATTGGAATCAATGGATTGATTTTTGTATTGTAAGTGGAAAGTACATATATACGTTCATTCCACTATATCCCTCATAGTTTTGTAAAAGTTTTCCCCCATTTCATTAACCTCCAACACCACTATAGATGAGGTAAGGACCAATTCATCATCATTTACATCTTCTATAATTTTTATTTTCTTGGGACGACATTCGATTCCTTCATTATTGGTCCCTGTAGAACATTAAACATATGTGAATTAATATATTGTTTGAAATATGTTATCTAATATTCTAAAGTATATTGTTAATGAAAATTCAAAAAATAAATCATATTGAATAGAATTTTTTCATTCACCCGATTCTTCCTTTTGAAATTTTTCCATCACAAAGAATCTTATTGAGCTTCCTTATTTTGTGGCTCTATAGGACACACACTAAACAATACATATTAGTTAAACTTATATATAGTTAGAACATATTAATTTTATATATAATTTATAAACAACTTGTCTCTTTAACATATTAATTTTGTATAACCCGGATGGGGTGCCACCTGGATAGAGTCCGAGGAGACTTGGAACTAGGCAGCTAGGGGAGTTATTAACCCTAGAGGTTGGCCCATGAACATTAACTCCCCCATGGCTCACACCATGAGGAGAGTAATGGTAGTGTGCCTGTCTAGATTGGTTGGGTTAACGGACACGTGAGCCAGCCAGACCAAGCGTACTAGAATTGAGCTGGTTGTCAACTCAACTTAAATGGAGGTAGGGGTTGTCAGCTCGGGATGTAATGGAGACAAGGGGTGTAAATGGGATTTTTCCCTAGTGTATTACTTCATTCTTCATCCACCTTAGTGAATTCGGCATGTCCTCGACTCTCCCAAGAGTTCTAGAATTGTTTCTCTGTGTGACATTTTCCTGAGCACCAGTTACTTCCTCCCTGGCTCTGCTACCCTCTATTTTTCATTCATGCTCAGTCACCATAAGCTCCCTCTCAGCACCCTTGCCTCCTCCCACTCCTCTCAACACCCTCTCTAAGCCTCCATTCCTGTATCCATTCACCTCCACACTCTCCCCAGCATGCCCAGGGAGAGAGGAAAATCCAAGAGGGGTGCTCATTATTACAACACCCTCTCTCGTCACAATAGGCTCACCCCTTCCCAACTGGCTCTTATTTATCATTTTTCGATCCCTCGAAATACTATCTAGATGTCGAAGGAGGCTCCTCAGTTCACCCCTCTCCAGATCCATGGTGTCAGCTCAGTAAAGGAGGAAGCATCCTCCTCTAGTGCTCACTTCCCTCTGTCCATCCCTCTTCTTCTCCATGGCCTGAGCTTGGTAAAAGAAGAGGCACCACCTTCATGTGCATGCCCTCCTCTAGCTACCAATCTCCTGTCCCCCCTAATTTTCAATCTAGGTGACCCCTACTATGACGATGGAAGTTGTATTGTGGAGGAGGAAATCCCCCCAAGATGGAAATTGGAGGATAAGGCAATGACAGCCAACGAAATCACCACAGAGGTAGTATTCAAGGAAGAGGAGGAGGAGGAGCCTCAACAATTCTCCAACCTCCTCACAGAGGAACACCTTCAAATCCTCTTTGAAATCAGGCAGAAACAGTATGATCAGATGCACTCTCAGAGAATCCTTGGCCAAATGATGGACATCTTGTTTGATGCATTAGCAGATTCTCTTGCGTGCACCAGATGCCTACTTGCAACCAACATTTCACCCTGGTCTACACAATTCATGGACAACCAAGTTAAACACCGAAATGAAGTCTCTAGGTTTTGATTATTTGTCAATTCCAGTTGTTGAATTAATGGTCTAGTTTATCACAGCAATAGGATAGACGGCCATACAGTTTTTTCATATATTGTATATGAATTTTTGTTAATAGAAGCTCTATCCATAGTTGGTCCTAGCGATAGGCTGCAAAATATGATTCAAACTTTTTTTCTTACGCGGATAGGCTGCAGAATTTTGTGTGAGCATTTTTTCTCAAGCAGTGGTAGCATACAAGATGATGTGTAAATCTCTGAACATTTAGGAGCCACTTTTTTTGGTTTCCCATATGTGGCAAAACAGCTGGCTCATACTTGTAATTGTACATCTTACATATTTTATTAATATAAGGATCCACTTTTATTTACAAAAAGAAAGAAACATATTAATTTTGTATAGAATTTACGAAGAACTTGCCTTTTTTTCCTTTCTGGATGTGTTATCATTGTGTCAATTAGAATTTTTGTTACTTGAACTATTATCACACATTTTTTTTTATCAATATATATCCTCTACCATTCAATGCATAAGTTATTAAATATATTTTATAAATAAATCACATGAATTTTTGCAAAAAAAAGTTTCCAATGTGCTTTCATAATATAAAAGAACAGGTGTGTTCCATACATGAAATGCACATATATATCAAAAATATTTTTTTTTAAAACTATAAATTACAATGGTGTGATATGCATCTTTATCAACATCTCTGCAATATCTCTGCAATAGAAAAAGAAAACAAAAATAAAAAAAAATACCATGAAAAAACACATCGATGAACAATTTTTTTTTAATTATGTTGCAACATTACTGGTGCGTTTTATCTGAAAGCGCACCAGTGCGTTAGATTCAATTAGACACATTGATTACCTAAACCATTTTTAAAAAAAAAACATGACAGGGACAAGAGGTTTTGGATCTGATGCATCACATGTCAAACGCCTTTTATATGGAAACATAAACCCATTAAATCTAAAATGCCTAAAATGAAAAGATGTAATTATGAAGTGATAGAGGGTGTTAAACCCTAAGGTGAAATTTTGTAGTCATAGAAGAAAGAATAAGAAAGGGTTTAAGGTAAGTATGATTTATTTTTTTGAATTTTAATTAAATCTAAATAGAGATACAAATTGTAAAAAAATTATTATTAAAATCAACAATAAAATTTAAAATTTTTACTATGCAGAGTTTTGAGTGAATCACAAAACCCTTCAAATTCTAATTTTGTGAATAAATTTGTTGCTCCAAAAGGGTTTTGAATGAATCAACATACCCCTCAAATTATGATCTTCTGAATAAGTCTCATGTTCAAAGGTATTGACTTGTTGCTCCACAGTTCTCCCCTATATGTCTCTCTTGCAAATCTCTCCCCTATAAATTTTGACAAAATAATAAAATACTGAATAGATTAATACCCAGGAAAGATTTTATGAAAAGGGTTTTAAATAAATCACCACAACCTTCAAATTCTGGTCTTGTGAATAATCTTGTTGTTCCAAAGTATTTTTCTACTCCATAGTGCTCTCTGATATGGCTCTCTTGCAAATCTCTCCACTATAATTTTGGTAAAATAACGAAATAGTGAATAGTTTTTTACTATTTAAATGACTTTATGAAATTATATTTTAAATTCCCGGTCATTTTTCAATTGTAAAAAAACAAAGCCGCACTTTTTTTTATAAGTTTTTCAAAACCCCGGTGCATCTATTAATATAATGCACCGATGTGTTTTTGTATACAATGCACTGGTGCACTTAAAATTTTTGGAGCATCGATATCAGATAATTTTTTTTTATTTACTTACAAATCGATGTGAATCGTAAATAAACACCCTAGTGCTTTATATTGTTATATACACATTGATGCGTGATTTTTAAATAAGCACACCATTATTCTTTCAAATTTATCTGAATTTTTATTTGCACACAAAATAGTATATTCATCTTAAATTGTGTTTTAGGATGCATGCACATGATTTGCAGTACTCCTGTAATGACCCCAGTTGTTACGACAAGATGCGTCGCATAACAAGTGCAATTATTATTTTTTAAATAGGAAGGTAACAACGACAAACAATAAATTAACACAACTCGATGAAAAACACAGCGCACACAATTCAGGCAACAGAAAACATAACAACCTAGCATACTAACACATCACGCATCTGGATGAAACATACGAAAATCAATTAGACCAAAATAAAAACGACTACCCGCACGTCCTACCCTGCAAGGTTAGGACCTCAAGGACACATAAAGAACTCTCAAGCCTAGGTTCCCATTGATTTTGATCATTTAATGTCTAAAGTATGGCGACTATTCTGAGGAAGAAGGAGGTGTCTACTTCCCTCTCGTCATACGCAAGATCACGCCTACTAAGCTAAAAAACAACATCAACCAATCCCAACACAACAACTTCGACGACCAGTAACTAGAACCTATATGGCGAGCAAAAACCAATCACATTAAAGCATCACAGAACCAAGTACAAACATAAATTACAACGAACATAATGCCCACATCGGGAAGCACAAGATTCTTGCCAGGTTATCATTCACATCTATCAATCAGTGCGCGCAATGATCCCCTCATCATGAATCATGCCGCCACATGGCAATAGGTGTGACAGTAACCAAGGCGCAACATAACATATCTAGACCTTCAACCCAAGAAAAACCCCACACACTAGGAGACCGAATTAACTGTCAATAACACACGAAGACTATACCCAATCGACAAGTCAACAAGACACAAGGTGACAACATTCAACATTTAAATTGCACAACTAATCAATAGATTTCTTGTTTTCCTTCAACACAGTCATATGTGGTAGAACAACTATGACCAAACACCATTTAAAATTCAACATAAGGTGCGTAGCACATAGTAACCATCTAATGTAATCACATGTAACCATTTAATCACACATAGTGCATAGTAACCAATTACTGTTAAACTATTAAACCATTAACCATTAAATTTGTGCATAATCCATTAAACTATTAAACTAATAAACCATAAACCATTTACTTGTTAAACTATTAGTCAATTTAGCTATTAAACTATTAAACCATTAACCATTAAACTTGCACATAATCCATTAAACTATTAAACTAATAAACCGTAATCCATTTAACTGTTAAACTAATATTCAATTTAGTTATTAAACTATTAAACCATTAACCATTAAACTTGTGCATGATCCATTAAACTATTAAGCTAATAAACCATAAACCATTTAACAGTTAAACTATTACTCAATTTAGCTATTAAACTATTAAACCATTAACCATTAAACTTGCGCATAAACCATTAAACCGTTAAACTAATAAACCGTAAACCATTTAACTGTTAAACTATTATTCAATTTAGCTATTAAACTATTAAACCATTAACCATTAAACTTGTGCAAAAGCCATTAAACTATTAAACTAATAAACCATAAACCATTTAATTGTTAAACTATTATTCAATTTATCTATTAAACTATTAAACCATTAACCATTAAACTTGCGCATAAGCCATTAAACTATTAAACTAATAAACTGTAAACCATTTAACTATTAAACTATTATTCAACTTAGCTATTAAATTATTAAACCATTAACCATTAAACTTGCGCATAAGCCATTAAACTATAAAACTAAACTGTTACTACCATTGAACCACTAAATAGATTAATATATTCACAATTAAAAGAGTATGGTGGTTGTTTGGTTTATAGCTATAATCATGTCATCCTTGATTAAAGAAATAACCAATATATATATCATCCATGCAAATGTTTACTTAAAAAAAAATTGCAACATAAAGCAAGGGATCGCCACTACCATTAATTATAGTTCCTTCCTGACATATCCACCTTAAGAATCGTTGCCATTCCTTCTGGCATACAACGTCGAATAAACTCATTTTCACTCTAATTAGGACAACTATCAAAACTGCCAGTGCCACACTTTAATGTACAATACACTGTTGATAAATGTGTTTAGCTAAGATTGAGGAGAGAAAAATTTATACAATAATCAACTAATGGAAAAAAAAAATAGAACATAAGAAAGATTTTAAGGGTAAAAGCATTATGAAATTACAAGATACTGCTAGATCTAATCGCTCAAAAATTCTTTGGATAAATTAAAATCGCTCTGTAGTTAATCGGTGGGGAAAATTAAAACATACAAAGCTCATGAGTTTGACAGCAAAATCCAAGTCACAACAACAAGGTGCCACGAGAAAGACCGGTTTAGTAATGCAACATGGCTCTGAGAGAGAAAAGGAAAAACACAAATATAAGTCGAAGAGGAGATACCGAAGTTTCGCACCAATCATAAATCTAAGTCTGGCTCGGGGTTGGGTGGAGTGAATAAGAAGTGGGTGGAATAAAATGGTGCAATGGACAGCCTTGAAGTGCCTCCAAAGAACAACAACATGATAAGTTATTAAACTAATAAGTACATAAAATACCTTCAATGAACGAAAAAGGTGGAACTATTGTTGCGCTACATACCTTGAAAAACACATCCTCATATTAACAATTTCAACAACTCTATTGAGCTGAAACAAAAATTTAGTTACCCTTTTTACAATTTCACATGACACACTATCGTCTAGATTAAAATTCATATGCATAAGCTAAACAAGTCTATTTCTTTTAACAACATCTACACAAGTGAGCTTTCGACATTAAGGAAATACATGAACAAGAAATTTAGCTACTATTCAATCCAAATTATGCACATGCGTACCATAGCCAAATGCAAAGAACTGAAAATGATTGTCCCGCGCTCGCGCTCCATCCAACTCTAAATTTTCGACCAATGAGACCTCACCAGTACCTCCCAGCCAACGCTAGGGGTACTCTTCTTCCCCCTCATCCCCCCGAGTGGCAAAGGGGTCACACACACAGTACTAGAGAATGCTATCTCCCAGCTCGCATTGCAAGGTCGAGCTACCACTTGTTACCCGAGCTGGATATCCCAACTCCCACAAGAGAAACTCAGTCAAGATAAATTTCGCCATCATAACGTTACACAAGCGAGATGTGATTTATATTCCTCCTTCGCCATCATTTTTATAGAGGTTTCAAGTTATTAGTTTCCCAAACCCTCATTAGATTCTTTTTTCATTTATTTAATTAGGAAAAACCTCCCCCGTACACATGTCACCTGATCCCCTAGTTGCACTCGAAAATCAATTTATTAATCAATCAAATTTTCCTATTTCCCTCACCCACCTAAAATCATTCCTAAAAACGCTCCTCGGTGTCCCATTATTCCCTTACAATTCTTAAATCACTTATGTCTTGCTTAAATCCTAGTTGAGTTCACAAATAAAAAGTTTCAAAGGCTAGATTTCTTACTAAGTTAGACATTCTCCTTTTTCTTTAAGTCTCCCCTTTTCTTTAAGTTTCCCTTTTTTAAGTTTCCCCTTTTTATAACTAAGTTAAAAATTAGCAATTTTAGACAAAAACAACCAATTAGCCCTTTTATTAATTAAACCTTTATTAAAATTTCTACTTTAAATATTAATGCTTGAATTTTCTTTACCCCCTTCTTGTTACATGTCTAATTAGTTTTTTTTTTTGGTTTGAAAGTTTTACTTAGACCTAGGTTTTAAACTCAATAGGCTTGGCGATATTTCTTGAAGGGAATTTTTTTTTATTAAACTTTACTCATCACATCATTTATTTTAAGGTTGACCAGGTCCTAAGGAGGCATAGTTTTTTAGGTACTAAGTTTATTAACTTACCCAAGTTAAAACCGTGACGTGCCCTTCAATATGCACTACGTGATCCAAGGGTGTCACTCACTTGCATTCCTTTTTATTTGCACGACGCTCCCTTCAAGATGCACTATGTGCTCCAAGGGTTCCACTCGCCTCTTGACTGAATTTGGTAGATATCAAACCCCTGGAGTCAATACTCTCTCAGGTGATATTGTGGGAGACTAAGGGCCTCTAAGGAATAAGGACCCTTCATTATTGCATGCCCCTTAGAATCGTCGTGAGAGACTGTCACAATCTTCCCTCACGACATTGTGGGTCTTCTCGAACTAGGTAATTGTTAACCTACAGTTTGATCCACGGTGGGAGTGCTAGTAGGTTGTGGTAGGGCTTCTTCCACACCCCTCCCTCAATGTCTCTGGTTGTCGTGTGTGACCCTTTACTCCAAATGTGAGTCTGGTCAGCAAGCTATCGTCAGCCTGCATCCATCAACGAAATATGTGAGTGATAATAATCAACATCATAATATCTAATCATATGTACATATGTCACATCAACAACATTCAAACCCTAATAGTCCACTCCCTAACTCGATTCAGAGTCCAAGGGGTTTCATCGATGCATCGGCATCCTCTAACATCCAGAGTCCTGCACACTCAGGAGAACCCAGTCAATATCACCTGTCGATGTAAATACAACAAAAATAGCATATCATGAAATACACAATATCTCATATTCATAATCAAAACAACCATAATATAATGATCCGGATCACTGACATGCAATTGTCCTCAAAGAGTAATTCCACTCAGTGCACGCAAGAGAGGGATGTTACAACTGCATAGAATACATTTTCTGCTTAAATTCCCCTTAGTCTTAAAAAATTATTATTGTTTTTTCTCAAATGCAGGGAGAAAAGCTTATAATATGAAATGGCCAATTATTCAAATTCTATCCAATTCCATATTGCTCAAATTTCATCGTGGAGTTCTCCCTTTCCTTCTCTAGTAAGTTCATATTTTATTTATATTTCGATTATCTAATTGATTTTATTTTTTTTATTCTTGTCAATTTAATTAAAAATGTATCCAAATTTGCAGGATCCTTATTCAGAATCGAGTTCATATACATATAATATTCCACCAATTCAAAAATGTTGGAAGCTCTTATTAGGAGCAACATACCGCAAGCATTTGGTAGATGAAAATGGACAACCGCTTTATGTTGTCAATAGTAACATCTCATCTTCTAGCCACAATCATGGGTCAACGACGATAATAATTAATGTTGGGTATAATGCAATTTGAATAAAGAAATTGCATTGTGCTTACTAATATCATCGATGTACTAATGTTCAATATTTTGAAATTAGGATTTCGATGATGAGCGACCTACCTATCATCTTCTGTTGCACCCCACTACAATGTCAAATCGAGAGAAGGCTGCAATAAGAGCACAAATCAGAGGGGAAGCATACCAATAATGGTTGAATCAACCAACTATTCAATTCCCACTATGTCTAGATTCACCAATTAGGAATGACTAGAACAATAGTAGTTCTTTAGAAGTTGGAAATGGAGTCCATGAAATAGAGGTTGGTATGGATGATTATTTACTGGATACAAATTCCATGGATACAATTTTGTAAGATGCATTACAGAATGATGAACGAGGGGATGATGTGCATATCACTAATACCTTATTTGAAATTCTAAAATCTACTTCCACCACCCCTCTCTTTGAACCTAGCCAATCAAATTCTACCCAATGGGTGACAACAATGTTACTATACAACTTGAAAGCAAATTTTGGCATGTCAAACACACGTTCCTTGACAATATTGAGGCAATTGACCATCATTGAGTCCCTTATAATTTGAGAAATCTTGTCACACAATCAACATTAAGAATGATCAATTTTATGAACTTTAAATGACATTGTACATTTCTATTTGTAACATCCCGCTCTGGCGCACTTACCAAACTTATTATTTGAGGACACTTGCTCGCAAGTGATCCGGATTTTTATGATGATAAAACTTTTTCTCTCATTATGATGTGTTAAGTTATATGACATGATGTTTTTACTACCTTGATGTAGACAGGTGCTGCTGACTCAGTTTCGTTGAGTGTGCAGGGTTTCGGACCTGGAGGATGCAGAGGCATCTGTGGAACTCCCTTGGACTCCGGATTGAGTCAGGGAGTGGGGTATTTGAGTTGTTTCATTTATGATGATATTGTTTCGTTTGATGATATACTATTGATTATATGATATGTTGTTTGACATGATCTGACATGATGGTTGATGATGCAGGC
>JASDQU010508058.1:0-27624 GCA_032191745.1 Picea mariana
TGTGTATATATGAATATTCATTATTATGTAACTAAACCACAATTGTTTAAAATGAATTATTGAACCGGACAATTGTGATTAAACGAATTCTCACACAATTAATTGATTGTTGTCTTTTATAAAAGACTAGTCTTGCTGACTGGATTGGATGCATACATAAAATACTAAAGGGTGATAGTTTTATTATTAGTACATATACGAGAATTTTATGTACTAGATACACATACATTTCTTGTACATATACACTAGTATGTATAAATTTCCTTGACTTACTAATAATGTCGGTTACTTGTTATGAATGTGTGAACCATGTTCTTGTTCTTTGTACCATAAGATACCTTAACTTCGGGATGAATTTTCCTGAAGGGTGGGTGTATGTAACGACCCTTAATTATTAAGATGTTTAATTTAATAAATAATCCTAAAAAAAATAAATAGCTAAACTATAATTATTTATTAAATAACCTTAACTAATTATTTGTTATTAATTAGTTATTCTTGACTATGCTTAATTTAAGTATAATTAACTCTTTAATCAATATGGTTAATGATTAATTTGATTATTAATTAATTAACTAATTAATAAAGTATTAAATAAGGGGTGGATAATAAAATTTAATGTTTAAATTGGGTTACGTATCCCACAAGGGATAACGTATCCAATACATTAGGATAAGTAATGAATGAATGGATAAGGGTAATTAAATGGAGGGATAAGGAATTTAACGCATGATGGAGTGTCGGTGAAGGGAGGAGGAATAAGAGGGGGAGAAAGGAGTTGAGAGAGGAGGGATTTTTTATTTTGCGAGAGAGGAGAAAGGATTTTGGGGAGAGCTTGGAGTATTGGATAGAATGGAATTTATAGTGGAATTTACAGTGCACCGGCGGGCTGTGGAGGTTTTGGGCTCAGAGGGATAGGATATCCATTGATATCCTAGGGCTAGGCGCTACTAGTCAGTAGGGAGGATGGTTTTGGGGTGGTGTCCCAAGGAGCAAGCTAAAGGAGCAAGCTAAGGAAGCAAGCGACAGCATCAGGTTCAGGTTAGAGTTATGAATGGTTTCGAATTAAATTGTTATTAAATTTTATTACTTGAAATATTAGATTGCGAATGTGCTAGATTAAGTAATTTTTAAATTTTCTGTAGTGTATTAATTTAATGGTTGCTTAAACTAATTTAGAGCCATTACAAACACCCTCGCTTGTATCATTGTATCATTCCTATTGTTTCAGTTGAGTAAGTTGTAGAGATGTAGAGAGCAAGAACACAGAGAAGAATCCATGTATAAGAACACTTGAGTTAATATATGAATGCTTTGACTCAAGTTCATGGTGTTATTATGCTTACTGTTTACACCTGTTGAATGGTATGTATACGGTGTTTTGTTTCTCTGTTATGAATTTATTTCAATGCTATGTGTGTATTAATGCTCTTGATTTCATGTCTAATGTATGAAATCTATGAGGAGAGAAGAATGAGTTTGAATTGTTTCTCTTCTTGAGAATTCCTGCAAAGAGTGCAGTGAACGTTCGCAAGGTGTGCATTGATGAGGTTCTGAGTTTTATCTTGTAGAAATTTCGATACAAATTAATGTATTCCCGCGATTCTCCTGATCTAGAAATTTCTGCCACTTGTTAAATACATAATCGCTTCTACTATTATTATTGCGGAAGCAATTAAACCACGATCACAACCACAATGCACAAAGTGAAATATCAAAAACACACAACACAAAAGTTTTACTGGGAAAGCGTAAAGCTAAAAACCCCACTATCATATATTATGTATATCATGAATCATGACACAATCTCATAGAAAACTCTAATCCAAGAGCTCTCAGTACAATACAATCGTCTCACACTGTCATACACAAATTAGCAAATACATGTGCTTATTCCTGTGTCCAGACAACCTGCCTCCTTTGCACAATCTCTGCAATCCAAATTCTCACAATGAATCGAATGAATGTAATTGCCTTGTTTGCACATGCTCATAAGCATATCCACTGCATGTGTGAACAAATCACAACTAATAGCCAACTGTCCCTGTCACCTGTTATCTCTACTGGATCTTCAATGGAACTGACATGCATGTAGTTAACCATGGTGAATCTTTAGTTGCATGTGAGTTCACTGATTAACTGAACTCTCACTAGTGCATGTTTAGTTACAACTAGTACAATTGATATTAACTCACTTAACTACACTTATAATTCTGTTACAATTCCAAATCACTCAGTTATGAATGAGATAATAGATCAATATTTATTGTCTAATTTAATTAAGGGAAAAGTAAATTAGACACATGTTTCTTGTTTACTTTTCAACACTCCCTCTCAACAAGAAAGGGATTATCCTTCACCCCAATCCTGTCTCTATGATATTCGAATTTTCTCCTGGTGAGCGCCTTCGTCAGAATGTCCGCATCCTGATCTTCCGTAGGAATGTATTGAAGAAACATGATCTTCCGCTGTACACAATCTCTGAGATGATGATGCCGGATATCTATATGCTTAGATATGTCATGAAACACAGGATTAATCGAGATTTTATTGCAACTCTGGTTATCACAATAAATCAATGTCGGATCTAAATGAGAACCAAACAAACCAACCAAGATCTTCCTCATCCAGATAGCCTCACATGCAACTTGACTCACTGCCATGTACTCCGCTTCCACTGAACTAAGTGCCATGAATCTCTGTTTCCTACTATACCAAGCAAAAACTATAGTTCTGATACTAAAGATCCCTCCTGATGTGCTCTTTCTGTCCGTTGGGTTGCCTGCCCAATCTGCATCCGTGAATCCATGCAACTTCACCTCATCCATCTGTCTGTACCATAATCCATACTTAGATGTGCCCTTCAGGTATCTCAGGACATGCTTACCCACCTTCCAAAAGAGTTTGGTAGGCTTAACCATTACTTGACTTAGTTGGTTAACCGCATAGCAAATGTCTGGTCTCGTTTTCACTAAATACATTAGCGAACCCACTAACTGTCGATAGACAGTAGCATTCACTACCTCTCAAGAAGTAGCATCCTCTTTCCTCCAATTTCCTGGAAGAGGAGTATCCATAGGTTTGCAGCCCTCCATGTGAAACATACCTAGTATCTCCTTGGTATACTTTCCTTGAGACACAAAAAGTTCACCATCTCGTTGCCATATTTCCAAACCAAGGAAATAATGAAGAAGGCCCAAATTCTTCATCTTGAACTCCTTTGCAAGGTCCTCCTTGCATGAGCGTATCAGCTGCTTATCACCAGTCAATATTAAATCATCAACATAAAGAACAATGATTAAAAGCTTACCCTCCACCACAATTTGGTATAGGTTTGCATCTGCTTCACTTTTGGTGAAGCCCAACCTGGTGAAATAGTTGTCTATCCGAGTGTACCAAGCACGGGGTGCTTTCTTCAGCCCATACAATGCTCTCTTGAGTCTGCACACATGCGACTCTCTATCAAAGGTCTCAAAACCTTCTGGCTGCTCAATGTACACTTCTTCCTCAATGATCCCATTGAGGAACACAGTTTTAACATCCATCTAATGAATGCGCCAGCCCATCTGTGCTGAGAGTGCAAGGATGGATCTTATGGAAGAGTACCTAGCTACAGGTGCAAAGGTCTCACCATAATCTATCCCCTCGATCTGTGAGAATCCCCAGGCCAAAAACCTGGCCTTGTATTTCTCCACACTCCCATCAACAGATTGCTTTACCTTGTAGATCCATCTTGAACCTACCACTGATTTATCAATCGGTCTTGGGACAATTTCCCATACACTGTTTTTGACAATGGAGTCACAATCCTCTACCATAGCATCAACCCAAGTGGGGTCCTGCACTGCTTCCTAAAAGGAATATGGTTCAATCACAATACATTTTCTTATAAGAGCCATGTATCTAGCAAATCGATCAGGAGACTGTCTCTGTCTATGCTGTGAAATAGGGGCTCCTATATTCTGTGCAGCATCTAGTCTCAATCTATCAGCTTCCGTGGTGCGCTTTCTGCCGTTTATGATGGATGGCTCTGCTTGAGTGGTTTCCTCCACTCCATGAACCTCTTCATGTGGTTGATCCACATCTTGAGACTCATCCTTGGGAACCAACAGTTCCTCTTCTGCATGCAAGTCTAGCTCCCTCTCAAGCGACAGCCGCATGGTTTTCCCCTCATCGAATTTTATATCCCGTCGCATAATAGTCATCTTACTATTCGGAAAATACACACGATAATTATGGGGTGTTTCTATGTACCCCACAAATATCCCAAATTCAGCAGTTGGTTCCAGCTTCTTCCTGGCATCCTTGTTCACATGCACAAAAATAGATGAGCCAAAAAATTTTAAATGCGAAACATCAGGTTTCTTACCAGTAAAAGCTTCTTCAGGTGTACTCATGCCAAGTACTCTATGAGGACAATGGTTCTACACATAAACCATAGTATTGCATGCTTCTTCCCACAAATGCAATGGTAGGCCTTGATCATGCAACATCGCTCGTGCTGCACCCATGATCGTTCTGTTCTTTCTCTCCATGACCCCATTTTGCTATGGGTTATGAGGTGCTATGAGTTCTCTTCGAATTCATTCTCTACTATAGAAGTATTTGAATTCATTAGAGATGTATTCTCCACCATTATCGCTCCTTAGAGCCTTCACTTGCTTCCCCGACTCTTTCTCCACCAATGCTTTAAACTCACAGAACTTTGAGAATGTTTCATCCTTCTTCTACATGAAGAATATCCAGCATTTACGAGAAAAGTCATAAACAAAAATAACATAATACCTATGTTTTTATGTTGAAGCAACTGAGAATGGTCCACACACATCCGTGTGAATTCTCTCTAGGATCACCGAAGCACGGTTCTCCTTTTCATGAAAGGTGGACTTTACATACTTCCCCAGGGTGCACCCCTTGCATTGATCTGACTGAGCAAGTGTTCCCCTTGGAAGTCCAGTAGATATTTGCTGCATGATCTTCAAGGCTTCATGATGAAGATGGCCTAATATCCTATGCCATAATTCTCCTTCATCCCGGCTCACCACTGTTTCTGCCTTGCCTATCATGGCACCAAAGCCATCTACCTGCAACATATAGAGATTCTTAACTCGAATCCCTATCTTCTTGACTTGACCTGTTGCTTTATGTCACAGGTAGGCTATACCACTGCTAAAAACAACATCATAGCCTCTGTCCTCCAACATTGCGACTGAGACCAAGTTTTTCTTTAGATATGGAACATGCATAACATTTTTCAATTGAAATGGTTTACCTAACTCCCTTTGAAAGGTAATGGTACCAATACCAGTCGCACTGTATCGTCCATCGTCTCCCATCTCTATATGCATTCTGAGATCTTTCTCCTCCAAGTCAATGAAAGACTCTCTATCTCCCGTCATGTGGAAGGAAGCGCCACTATCCAAATACCACACTGATCTCGATGCACTTGATGCAATGCATGCGATCAAAGCAATGTCAAGCTCAAATTGTGAGGCAAGAGCCTCACCAGTTGTAGCTCCAAAAACTGTCTTTTTCTTCTTCTTTTGCGGACAGTTAGTAGCGAGATGCCCACGTTCGAGACAGTGAAAACACTTCACTTTGGACAAATCTAGCTTCTTGACTTTAGACTTAGAATTTGATTGGGATTTCTTCCCTTTCCCTTTCCTTGCCTTGGAAATAAAAGCACAATCCTCTTCATCATCATGATTTTATGAAGATCCATCTCTGGTGTTCCGCCTGAACTCCTCTTGCACCAGATCCAACCATAGTCGTTCCCAATCTGACAATTTTCCCCTTTCATTGACAGAGTCTTGATAACTATGCCAACTCTTGGGAAGCCCTAGGAGCGCCAAGCTCACCAAATCATCAACAACAATTTTTATTCCCACACTTCCAAGCTCATCCCGACATTGGACAAACTTCGTGAGATATTTTGGAATGGTGTCGCCTTTCTCCATCTTTATATTCCTACGTTTATCTTTGAGTGCCAATTTCCTATGGTCGCTACTGTTTTGGAACAGATCTGTCAAAATCTTAGACATTTCATATGGTGTGGTTTTCCCATGGAGACTTGAGACAATGTGGTCTCATACTCCCTCCAACAGAATCCTCCTCGCCTTTGCTACTTTATTTTTCCATGCATCAGGATTTGCAGTATCTGTCGCATCCGGCTTAGGAACATCTGCGTCAATGTAACCCTTCAAGCCATTGTCTTCGAGCACTGCCTCCATCCTGTCCTTCCAAGCAATGTAGTTAGAGCTACCCTCGAGTGCATACTCCAACCTCAAGCCATTGAAAGACATTTCAATCTTGAATCAAGTGTCGCACCAAGAGAATCTTGCAAATTCGAATGTTATCCAACCCAAAACTCAACCCCTTCACTTTCCTCTTGCCCTGGGAGGTTTGCACCCCACCTGAGAGAAACCTGAGGGAAGTTCGCACCCTGCCTGTGTATAGCCTGCGAACTTTCCTGTCAAGTTCGCACCCTGCTCCACTGTAGCCTACGAGAATGCCAATGAAGTTCGCACCCTGCTTCACTGTTAGGGTGAGGGAAGTTCGCACCCTGAGAGACGGGACCTGCGAGAATGCAATTATGTTCGCACCTCACTTTCGTAGCTCCGTGGCCTCCATGGCTATGATACCAAGTAGAAATTTTGATAAAAATTAATGTATTCCTACGATTCTCATGATCTAACAATTTCCGCCACTTGTTAAATATATAATCACTTCTACTATTATTATTGTGGAAGCAATTAAACCACGATCACAACCACAATTCACAAAGTGAAATATCAATAACACACAACACAAAAGTTTTACCGGGAAAGCGTAAAGCTAAAAACCCCACTATCATATATTATGTATATCATGAATCATGAAACAATCTCATACAAAACTCTAATCCAAGAGCTCTCAGTACAATACAATTGTCTCACACTGTTATACACAAATTAGCAAATACATGCGCCAATTCCTGTGTCCAGACAGCGTGCCTCCTTTGCACAATCTCTGCAATCCAAATTCTCACAATGAATTGAATGAATGCAATTGCCTCGTTTGCACATGCTCATAAGCATATCCATTGCATGTGTGAACAAATCACAACTGATAGCCAATTGTCCCTTTCACCTGTTATCTCAACTGGATCTCCAATGGAACTGACATGCATGTAGTTAACCGTGGCGAATCTTCAGTTGCATGTGAGTTCATTGATTAACTGAACTCTCACTAGTGAATGTTTAGTTACAACTAGTACAATTGATATTAGCTCACTTAACTACACTTATAATTCTGTTACAATTCCAAATCACTCAGTTATGAATGAGATAATAGATTAATATTTATTGTCTAATTTAATTAAGGGAAAAGTAAATTAGACACATGTTTCTTGTTGACTTTTCAACATATCTCAGAAAGATCAGGAGGGATACCATTGTTATCATACCAATGAAAGTGCAGATACAACACAAAGCTGTGCAAAAAGTGCGCAAGTAGATTGAAGTCTTAGAATTTATCAACCGAGGAGGAAGGTCGAAGGATTGTTGTTGCAAAGAGTGCACATAGTTGAAAGATCAAATAACCAGAGATTATTTGTGAATGCTGCAAGGAGTGAGTGTAGAATCACTAAGGAAGCCCTAGAGTTTGCGAGTAAAATATCATAAGGTATAGATCCTTGAAAATTTCAAGGGAAGGTGAGTGTTGAAACCATTTAATAGGGAGGAAGCTCAGAAGAGTTGACGCCAGAGCGTTCAGCGGAGGAATATTGAAAGATGGAACGAATGATGGGGTCGCTTCAAGGAGAAGTGTCAATTTGTCATGGACTGTTGGATCTCGCAGGCCAGTGGAGAGGTTAGGGATGAGTGTTTCTCATCACTCATAAACTCAGGAGGAATAGAGGCCGTTGGATTAGGATCAACAAGAATCGTTGATCTCATCCTTGAATTTCACTATTTCAGAATTCAAGAAGTGGAGGAAGCTATTACTCAGAGTCGCGAGTCACGAATTCTTGATTCACAAGGTCCCCCCCAAAAAATAGGACCGTCAGATCGTAGGAGATCTCAAAGTCATTGATCTGTGGCAAGGGGTTCTTGTGGTTTTGGAAGTCAACGAAAGGAGTTGTTGCATCGCAAAACACCGATACGCAAAATCCGAGGTACCGAAAAGATTTGTCCCTAGCTCATATTCAGAGGTCACATCAGGGAAAAGTCAAGGAAGGAATCAAATTTCTATCATCCTTTTTGGGTTTCAGAGTTTATCGTGTCAAGGGGGGTTCACATCTGGAATTGCAAAGTTGCGAAAGCCGAAATCCCCATTCGGGTAAAGGTTTTGGTAATATCAAACATCACGTGGGAGTGAGTTAGTGCTTAGTGTTTCTTCGCGTGGGCGCAAATCCAAAGAAGGACTTGTGGATACACACTTGCGATCGTGAGTGATTTCCTATGGGGAAATAGAAGAACCAATCAGACTCTTGGGGAGATAAAGAACGATCCTAAGACCAGGAGGTTGCACAGAACCTGCTGAGGCAGGGGGTTCCATGTCAAAGTGGTATCAGAGACTAGATTACAATTTTATTTTTGTTTTATGCGGGGAACAGATTGAAACAATACCGCCAAGACGGAGAGAAATACCAATGCCCGATCCAACTGTGGAAAGGGATATGAGAGAACTCCATGCTCGATTGGATGCTATGGAAATAACAAAGAGACGAACAACTGATGTTGGATATGTCAGTGAAGCTGAAAGTGAAAATGAGGCTAGAACTGAAGAAGAAGTCACAGCCGAAGACACTATAGAAGAACGTCTATTCATGGTTGTTGCAAGAATCAAAGCCAGAGAAAAGATAGACATTCCGATGTCTGAAGGAAACTTAGACGTTGAAGAGCTTCTAGATTGGCTTAGGGCTATGGATAAATACTTCGACTACGATGATGTCGAGGAAGACAAGAAGGTAAAACATGTCGTCACCAGACTTAAAGGGCATGCAACACTGTGGTGGGATGAACTGCAGGATGACAGGCGTTGCAAATGCAAACAAAGAATCAAAAGATGGGATAGGATGGTTGCAAAAATGAAAGCCAAGTTTATACCCGGAGACTACCAAATCAATTTGTTTCGAAGAATGCAAATATTGAGACAGAAGATGATGATAGTGAAGGAGTACACTGAAGATTTTTACAGGCTCAACATCAAAGAAGGTCATCGAGAAAGTGATGATGAAAAGGTTGCCAGATACATGAATGGTCTGAGATATGACATTCAAGATGAGATGAGCATGATGGAAATCAGGAATGTCGAATATTCTTGTCAAATGGCTTTGAAGGCTGAAGAGAAATCATCTCGAAGGCAAGGTCAAAGAGGCCGAGGTCGAAGTCAGCAAAGAGGAAAATAAATTTCACAGGACAGAATTCAGAAGCTGAAGGAGGGAGAAAAGAAACCTCATACTCACCCTGAAGGAGGAGGAAGTTCATAGGGAGGAAAATATGCTGATAGAAATACTTTTCCGCGAGTAAGAGGAAGAGGAAGAGGCAGAGGAGGTGAGATAAAATGTTTTTCCTGTGGAAAGATCAGACATAAATCCTTCGAATGTCCCGACAGAAAAAGGGATGGAGGTGAAGCTCACATTTCATAAGAACATAAGAAAAATGTGGAGGTAGAAGATGCAGAAGGTGTAAGATCCTTAATGATGAGGAAAATTATCTTGAAACCAGAGAAAGAGATAGGGAATTCATTTCAAAGAAACAATTTGTTCATAACTGCTTGCAAAACCAAGGATAGGGTATGTAAGGTGATAGTGGACAGTGGGAGCACATATATTATAGTATCCATAGAAATGGTGGAGAAGCTGGAATTGGAGACTGTTGCACATCCAAGCCCATACAAAGTCTCGTGGTTGCAAAGGGGACATCAGGTAACTGTCACTAAACAATGGCTAGTTGAATTTAAGATAGGGGGATATAATGATGAGATCCTGTGTGATGTTATTGCCATGGATGTATATCATCTTTTGTTGGGGAGACCATTGAAATAGAACATAAATGTTGTTCATGATGGGAGAAAGAAAACTTACACCTTGGAGAAGAATGGTAGAATGCATATGTTGTTGTCGATTAAGGATAAGGAGGCGAAACTAGAAGACAACAATACTATACTTCTCATGAGTGGGAAGGAACTTCTTGATGAAGTTAAGAAAGAAGAAGACATGTAGTTTGTTGTGGTAAGAAAGCATAGAGTCATTCTAAACAGTACCAAGATAGATGATCTACCAGAAGAAATTCAGGAACTGTTAGAGGCGTTTGCTGATATAGTGGTGGACGAATTACCTTTTTCGTTGCCGCCCATCAGGAGTGTAAGTCATCATATTGAAATTATACCTAGAGTGAGTTTACCAAACAAAGAAATGTACATATTGACACCACAGGAGAATGAAGAAGTTAAGAAGCAAGTCCAGGGTTTGATGGACAAAGATTGGTTAGAGAAAGTTTGAGTCCATGCATTGTACCTACAGTGTTAATCCCAAAGAAAAATGGTGGTTGAAGAATGTGTACAGACTCAAGAGCTATAAACAACATCACCATCAGGTAAAAATTTCCTTTACCGAGGATGGATGACTTGATGGATTGCTTGAGTGGAGCAAAGTTTTTTCAAAGATTGATTTGAAAAGCGAGTATCATCATATTAGAATGAGGGAAGGTGATGAGTGGAAGAAAACATTCAAGACGAATGAAGGGTTGTATGAATGGCATGTCATGCCATTTGGTTTGACAAATGCGCTCAGTAATTTTATGAGGCTCATGAACGAAGTCTTAAAATATTTCATAGGCAAGTTTGTAATAATATATCTTGATGATATATTGATCTTCAGTAAGACTGAAGGGGAACATATAGAGCATTTAGCTACAGTGATGAGGAGATTACAGCAAGATAAATTGCTGATCAATTTGAAGAAGTCGTCTTTCATGAAGACACAACTCATTTATTTTGGTTTTGTAATCTCTTCGAACGAATTGAAGATGGATCCGGAGAAGGTAAAAGCAATCAAGTATTGGCCATCGTTGAAGAGTATCTTTGAAGTTTGAAGCTTCCATGGATTGGCTAGTTTTTACAGAAAATTCATCAAGAATTTCAGTGGAATATGTGCACCAATGATGGACACAGTCAAGGAAAGAAACAAATCTTTGCATTGGACAGAGGAAGTGGAGAAGAGTTTCAAGTTGCTGAAGGAAAAGATAATTGGAAAACCAGTGCTGGTTCTACCAGATTTCAGCAAGACATTCCAAGTGAGATGTGACGCTAGTGGATTCGCAATTGGAGCAGTCTTAAGCCAAGAAAACCGATCGATTGCATACTTCAGTGAGAAATTGAATGAGGCTAAGCTAAAATATTCAACGTGTGACAAGGAGTTTTATGCAGTCATACAGGCGTTGAAAAAATGGAGACATTACTTGGTTCCAAAAGAGTTTATCTTGTATAGCGATAACCATGCTTTACAATTCATAACTCGACAGGAGAAATTGAACCAGAAGCATGCAAAATGGGTTGAATACATGCAGAATTTTACTTTTGTTATAAAGCATATTTGTGGAATTGCTAACAAAGTTGCTGATGCTTTGAGCAGGAAATGTTTGATTCTACAGGAGTTCATAGTAAATACCTTAGGTTTTGATAACCTCAAGGAAATGTACAGAGGTGATGCAAATTTCAAAGAAGCCTATGAAGCATGTGAGAATCCAGTTCTCAGAGATAGAATCCAATGGACTGAATATATGATTCAAAATGGACTACTGTTCAGGGGTAATCAATTGTGTATTTAGAAGAGTTATATGAGAGAAAATCTTCTGAAGGAAAATCATAGTGGAGGATTGGTTGGACATTTCGGCCATGAAAAGACTTTTGTGCAACTAAATGGCTCATATTATTGGCTAGGGATGAGAATAGATGTCAAGAGATTCATGAATAGGTGCATAATTTTCCAGCAAACAAAGGGAAAGAGACAGAATACAGGGTTGTATCAACCATTTCCAGTACCAGAGAGGCCATGGGATGTGATAAGTATGGATTTTGTGTTAGGACTGCCAAGGACACAAAGAGGGTCTGATTCAATCTTTGTGGTAGTCGATAGATTTTCTAAAATGGCACATTTCCTTCCATGTTAGAAAACCAGTGATGCAACCCACATTGCAAACCTATTTTTCAAAGAAGTTGTTAGACTTCATGGCTTACCCAAGAGTATTTTATTGGACAGGGATACCAAATTTTTGGTCATTTTTGGAGGACCCTATGGAGGAAGATGGGGACTAATTTATCTTTTAGCTCAAAATATCACCCTCAGACGGAAAAACTGAGGTAGTAAACATAAGTTTGGGGGACTTGTTAAGGAGTTTGGTGGTTGAACATCACAGTCAGTGGGATTAGATTTTTCTGCAAGCAGAATTTGCATATAATGATTCACCAAAAAGGAGTACAGGAAAAATCCCATTCCATATCATGTATTGAATGCAACCGAGAGGAATATATGATTTAAGGGACTTAGATCAAAATGAATTCAGGAGTGCTAGAGCAGAAGATTTTGCAGCAGAAATGCAAGAGCTCCACCACAAAATCAAGTAGCGATTGCAGAATTCAAATCAAGAATATAAGTGCAGAGCAGATCAACACAGAAGAGAACTTTAGTTTGAAGTAGGTGATTTGGTTTTAGCGCATCTCAGAAAAGAAAGGTTCCCAAGAGGAACGTACAATAAACTGAAGATGAAGAAAATTGGATCATGTAAGACCATAAGGAAGTTTGAAGCAAATGCTTATGAGATTGAATTACCGAATGGGGTAGGAATATCGCCCATCTTCAACATAGCTGATTTGTATCCTTACAGGGATGATGAAACATGAGCATAAGAGAATCATAAGGAATTTCAATGGGTTAACCAATTGCCTATAGCTAAAAGGCCACAGATGGAAAATATTATTGTTCGGAGAGTTGGAAAAAAAACCCGAAGGAAAACATAATTTGAATATTTGGTCAAATGGAAAAGACATTCTATTGAATATGCCAGTTGGGAAAGTGAAGAAGATATCCAAAGACACGGACAGGCGGTGCAGGAGCTCATGAACATGAGTTCATGAATTTTTCAGCCAAGGGAGTATGATGCAGGAGCATCGTAAGCAGCCAACGAAGCAAGCGCAAAGGCAAAGACAACTGGAAATGCACCAGTGCACATTTTGAAAATGTATTAAATTTGAATAGAGAAGCATTAATGTAATATATGGGAGAGAATATCTAAATTTATGTTTTGGATATTGAAAACAGATCTTGAGCGTTTCTCTCATCTGTTGAATATGAAGGCATTTATTTGTATTGAATGTAAAGTAGGTAGCTTTTAATTTTGATTAGATAGCTTAGAGTTGTAGGAGGGAAAACTCATAAAAGACTCCCTCGCTTGTATCATTGTATCATTCCTATTGTTTCAGTTGAGTAAGTTGTAGAGCTATAGAGAGAAAGAACACAGAGAAGAATCCATGTATAGGAACACGTGAGTTAATATATGAATGCTTTGACTCAATTTCATGGTCTTATTATGCTTACTGTTTACACATGTTGAATGGTATGTTTACAATGTTTTGTTTCTCTGTTATGCATTTATTTCAATGTTGTGTGTGTATGAATGCTCTTGATTTCATGTTGAATGTATGAAATCTGTGAGGAGAGAAGAATGAGTTTCAATTGTTTCTCTTCCTAAGAATTCCTGCAAAGAGTGCAGTGAACGTTCACAAGGTGTGCGTTGACGAGGTTCTGAGTTTTATCTTAGAAATCTCAGGAGGGATACCATTGTTATCATACCAGTGAAAGTGCATATACAGTTGATCCAGATGGATATCGGTGGCCACCCACCTTTTCCAACTAGCTCAAAACAATTTTCTGACAATTTTGGCAATTTACTATTTTTAGCAGTTTTAACTTCCGGGGCCATTTTGAGGGCCTAAATGAAGGTTTTTATGGATCGATATATTTAGTGATAGACAAAGGCATAATTTATCCCCCAAAATGAATCTCCTCGATGATACCTTTCCAACGGGCTATCACATGCCTAAAATGAAGATCGTATGCAAAAGTTACGATCCCGGGAAGTTGATGTACTAACTTACCCAAACGGGGCCCACATGACTTTTGGGGCTTCATTTCCTAGGGTTAGGTTTTTGGATGTCTATGGTTTTTGGAATTCTTGCTTATTGTAAAAATGCCTTCAGAGCCTCATTGTAATCGGCTTCTTGCGAATGCGCGCTTCCATCACATCTCTTCTCAGAGATAAGCCACCACCATTCCAGCAAGCTTGTTTCCGCTGCATTTTACAGTTTCAGCTTATTTCGTTATTGAATAGAAAACCGGTTTTACTGTATCTCTTTTATTTTGTGTTAAGCACCTGTTAATAATCTGTATTCATTTTTTTTCTGCTCATAAAATCCGGATCAGTGGTATCAGAGCGGTCTGCTCCTTGTCATCTTAATGCATGTACCCAACAAGGTTGGAGTACAAAGAGTTGGGTCTCGAGCTTGTTTCTCTTGAGGAAAGAAGCTCTCGCACACCCAAGCGACCTCCCATGGCAGGAGAAAATAAAGATGATGGGACAAGAGATTCTTTCAATCTATTGATTGTGGAATCCCTCACGCAATAGAGGAACGCGATGATGGATAGTTTCGCGCAAATCCTTCGGCGACTACCAATAGGCGATGCATCTTCTTCGAACGGAGGCACCGCCCCCTTCAAGGTACAAATAAACTTCGATATTCCTATATTTGAAGGTCATATTGACGCAGATGCTGTAGAAAAGTGGTTAAATCTACTAGAAGGGTATTTTTCTCTCCATAACTTTTCGAATAAAGAAAAGATTACTTTTGTGCTCCTCAAAGCCATTCCCCATGTCAAAGATTGGTGGGAATCTTTCTGTGAGAAAAAGGAAACAAACGAAACCTCATTATTTTCAGTCATGTCCACCTGGGAATCCTTCAGGGATGCTATTAAGGAACAATACTACCCTGTCGGAAGTTATGACGACCTGTATACCAAATGGACGACACTGCAGCAAGAAAGAGACCAAGCAGTGTCAGATTTCACAAATATCTTCCATACCTTGCGCACCAAGTTGGGTATCAAAGATTCATAGTGATATCTAGTGCTCAAGTATCGCGGTACTCTGCATAGATACATCTACACCAAAATGGAATTTCTGGACATCTCATCCTTGGGCGTGACCTACCGATATGCCATCAAAATCGAGCAGAATCTCAAACAAAAGACGCGGCAATTTGGGCCTAGCAACCCCTCACAAAAAAATCCAGTAAAGGGCGGCCCCAACCCACCGAACAAAGCATAGAGCAAAGATGGACAGTATCAGGACAACCAGTCCAAGCCACAAGAAAAGAAGGACACCGGAAAGACAAAGAAAGATACCAGAAAGTGGTGCGACTTCCATAAGAGCCCTTGGCATAACACTACTGACTGCCGCTCAAAGCAGTCACTGGTGGCTGAAGTGAAAGCCTCTGAATCAGATGCAGATTATGACTCTGAGCCAGAACCAGAAAGGGGAAGACGGATCATTGACGCGGAACCTAGTGCCACCATTTCTACCACCAAGCTCCAACCTGGTGAACCAGACGAGCCAGAAGAAGGAGAGCGCCTCTTCCATTCACAGATGTGGGTAAAAGGCACCCCGCTGCACTTCATCGTTGATAGAGGTAGCCAGAACAACCTCATCTCAGTAGAGGTCGTAAAGCGGCTGGCCCTGCCAACAACGCTGCACCCACAACCATACACCATTGGATGGCTCCACCAAGGAAGCGATCTTCGCGTCAGCCAACAGTGTTGACTATCGTAAAACATCAAACCCTTCAAAGATGAGGTATTGTGTGATGTTTCTCCTCTCGAAGTTTGTGATGTTATTTTGGGACAACCTTATTTATGGAAATGTCATGCTATATATGAGTCTAGGCCTTGTAGTGTTATTATTACTTTGAACAGGAAATTGTACAGGATACTCGAGGCAGTCCCACCTAGTGCTATTTCCTTGATCTCTGCTAAGCAATGCAGGAAGATTATCTCTCAGGCGGGGAAGTTTGTCTTCTTCATGATTCGCTCTCAGAATAACTGAAAGATCACAACTACATCTAGGGTCTCCGCGGATGACCTCTCCACACAGTAGAAGAAAGTAGCTAATCTCGTGGAAGAATACTTGGATATCTTCTCCTCACCTACAGGGGTACCTCTGCACTACCAGGTCAAGCACCCCATCGATCTGACCCCCAACGCACCGCTACCCAATGGGCCAGTCTATCGCCGCTCTTTGTTAGAGAATGAGGAGATCAAGTGACAGATCCAAGAACTACTCCACAAGGGGCACATCCGCCCCAACTCATCACCTTGCGGGAGCCCAATCATGCTGGTACAAAAGAAAGATGGAACCTGACGACTGTGTATTGATTACTGGGCTCTGAATAAAATCACAGTAAAAAACCGGTACCCGATTCCTTGAATCAATGACCTCCTTGATCAACTCACGGGGGCCAGATACTTCAGTAAGATTGATCTGAAGTCTGGCTATCACCAGGTCCTGATAGAACAGACAGATGTATGGAAGACTGCCTTCAAGTCAAAGGAAGGCCTTTTTGAATGGTTGGTCATGCCCTTTGGTTTGGCAAATGCTCCAGCCACTTTCATGAGGATGATGGACGATATCCTTTGACCATTAACCAATAATTTTGTAGTGGTGTATCTAGATGACATTCTAATTTACAACAAGACTTGGGCCGAACACTTGCAACATATTCAAGAGGTTTTGCACACCCTGCGGAAGCACAAGCTATACGCCAACTTGGAAAAATGCTCCTTCGGCATGGGGGTCCATTACCTGGGCTACATCATTGATCAGCATGGCGTACATGTGGATCCAGCCAAGATCCACATCATCTGTTACTGGCCATCCCCAACAACACTCACTGAGCTTCGAAGCTTCTTGGGCCTTGTCAATTTCTACCACAGGTTCATGTTGGGTTTCTCCCATATTGCATGGGCCCTCAGCCAAATAAAAAGAGGTGGTGGTAAGGAGAAATTTGCGTGGGGCCGGTCCCAACAACAAGTGTTCGATGATTTGAAGCAGCGCTTGTGCTCAGCCCCAATACTTTCACTACCAGACCTGCAACATCCTTTTGAGATCGAGATAGATGCTTCAGACTATGTTGTGGGCATCATTCTCACTCAGCACAACCACCCCGTGGCCTATCATAGTGAGACACTGTCAGATACTGTCCGTAAGTACCCTACTTACGAAAAAGAAATGTACTCCACTGTGCAAGCATGCTGCTAGTGGAGACATTACATTCTTAGGAAGGAGATAGTCATCCACACTGATCATAAGCCACTGCAGTTCATGCAGATGCAGGGAAAATTGCAGAATGAACACCATCAAAAGTGGTCCACATACTTGCAGCAATTCCACCTCAACATCAAGTATAAAACATGAAGCACCAATCGCGTCACTGATTGCCTCATCAAACCACCAGTCGTGACACTCACCACGGTGCTAGACTCTTGCAACCATGAGACATCTGGATGGCCCCAACTCTATGATATAGACCCTGAATTTGCCACCACCTACCAAATGTTGGGAGAAAACGTAGTTGTCGATAATTTCCATCTTCAGGATGGGTTGTTGTGTCGTCTAGGCCATATCTATGTTCCATCAAGTGAGTGAGTGAAGATGATCTGGGAAGCCCACTACAGTCATGTGGCAGGACACTTCGGCGTTGAAAAGATAGTGGCGATGCTACATAAACATTTCTACTGGCCGAAACTTCGACATGAGGTCAACAAATATATCAGGTTCTGCACTGCCTTCGCTATTTCCAAACCGACCACTAAGAAACAGGACCTGTACACCCCTCTTCCTATTCCCGATAGGCCATGGGAATACATCTCAATGGACTACATGTTGGGCCTCCCATCCACCAAGTGGGGAAATGACTGTTTTTTTGTGGTTGTTGATCGCTTTTCTAAGATGGCGATTCTGGTTGCCTGCAAGAAGAGCATCACAGTAGAGGCCACTATCAATATATTCTTTGAATGAGTCTGGGTACATTTTGGAATCCCACAAACCATTGTCTCAGATCAGGATAGTTGATTTCTCAGCACATTATGGTCGAGCCTCTGGTCACTGCTGGACACCAAGCTCACCAAATCCATGGCCTTCCACCCCCAGACAGATGACCAAACCAAGGTTGTAAGTTGAATGATTGTGCATATCTTTCGCATGTATAATTCAAAGCACCCTCGCACATGGGATGAGATCCTTCCCTATGTCCAACATATCTACAACAGAGCCCTGCATAGCTCAACCGACCACAACCCCTTTCAAGTGGGGTTGGGATTCCAACCATTGGGATCCATAGATGTTGCACTTCCCCTTGCGGTCACCTTGATCGATTCATCTCCTGCTCCAACTGAAGCTGACAAAGGCACCCGGTTCATTGAGCGGATCCAACACATTTGCCAACAGGTTCAGAATATCCTATAGAAGTCCAATGACAAGTACAAACAACGCCATGATCAACATCGAGTGCCGCATAAGTTTCAGGTGGGCGACAAAGTTTTGTTGCACTTGTAGAAAGAACGCCTTACAAGATCCCATCAGAAGCTTTTCCCACTCTGTTATGGGCCATACACTATCACCAAGGCCGTGGGGGATAATGCTTTTGAGCTCAACATTCCTCTTTTCCTTGGTCTACACCCAGTGTTCAACGTGGATCTCCTTCGCCCTTATTTCCCACCATTATTGGACACCTAAAAAGTAGTAGAACAACTGACACCAATAGAGCTCAACCCCGACTACCTACAACAGGCATCCAATGATCAGATTGTGGACAGAAATATCAAGGGAACTCGATAACAAAGGATCCAACTTTATCAAGTTGTCAAAGCAGGGTAGTTCCTGCACCAAGGCAAGTGGCACACCTGGGGCCAAATTCAACAGAAATTTCCTCATTTGATGGGGGAACTCAACGCAATGGAGACCATTGCTTCCTAAGGAGGGAGGATTGATCCATATGGATATCAGTGACCACCCACCTTTTCTAACTGGCTCAAAACAATTTTCTGACAATTTTGGCAATTTACTATTTTTAGCAGTTTTTGTAAGTTTTAAACCTGCGAAGTAAAGCAATGCATATAGATTCTTAAGCAATACAGAAATTAATCAATGGCTCATACACAGATTACACAAAGATCTTTATCGGAAACCCTCAACCGAGAAAACCTTTCTTATTTTCATTATATCGAATTTCACCATTCACCATACAATATATACAATGTTTTTAGGCATTCCGTAGATACCAAAACCCTAATCCCTTAATCTGGGATTAATTTACAAATCAACTAAAAATAGCAAAATTTGCTAAAAATAGCAAAAACTGCCCAATTTTTTTTTTACAAATCTAGGTGTAGGGATTGTCAGATGCAGTTGTCGTATTTGACGCACCCACACACACACACATGCAAAGAATATAACACATACCCAACAGTTTTAACTTCCGGGGCCATTTTGAGGGCCTAAATGAAGGTTTTTTGGGATTGATCTCCTCAATGATATCCAAAGGCATTATTGAGCCTCCAAAATGAATCTCCTCAATGATACCTTTCCAACGGGCTATCACACGCCTAAAACAGAGATTGTATGCAAAAGTTACGACCCCGGGAAGTTGATGTACTAACTTACCCAAACGGGGCCCACATGACTTTTGGCGCTTCATCTCCTAGGGTTAGGTTTTTGGATGTCTAGGGTTTTTGGCATTCTTGCTTATTGTAAAAAGGCCTTCAGAGCCTCATTGTAATCGGCTTGTTTCAACTGCGCACTGCCGTCACATCTCTTCTCAGAGATAAGCCGCCACCATTCCAGCAAGCTTGTTTCTGTTGCATTTTACAGTTTTAGCTTATTTCATTATTGAATAGAAAACCAGATTTACTGTATCTCTATTATTTTGTGTTAAGCACCTATTAATAATTTGTATTCATTTCGTTCTGCTCATAAAATTTGGATCAACAGCACAGAGCCATGCAAAATATGCGTAGGCGGATTGAAGTCTTAGACTTTATCAACCGAGGAGGAAGGTTGAAGGACTGCTGTTGAAAATAATGCACATATTCGAAAGATAAAATAACCAGAGATTATTTGTGAATGCCGCAAGGAATGCATGTAGAATCACTAAGGGAGCCCTAGAGTTTGCGAGTAAAATCTCAAAAGGGATAGATCCTTGAAAATTTCAAGGGAAGGTGAGTGTCAAAACCACTCAATAGGGAGGAAGCTCAGAAGAGTTGATGCCAGAGCGTTCAGTGGAGGAATATTGAAAGTTGGAACGGACGATGGAGTTGCTTCAAGGAGAAGTGTCGATTTGTTGTGGACCATTGGATCTCGCAGGCCAGTGGAGATATTAGGGTCGAGTGTTTCTCATCACTCATAATCTCAGGAGGAATAGAGGCCGTTGGATTAGGATCAATAGGATTCGTTGATCTCATCCTTGAATTTCGCTATTTCGAAATTCGGGAAGTGGAGGAAGCTGTGACGTGGAGTCAAGAGTCGCGAATTCTCGATTCGCGAAGTCCCAAAAAAAAACTAGGACCGTCAAATCGTAGGAGATCTCAGAGTCGTTGATCTGTGGAAAGGGGTTGTTGTGGTTTTGGAAGTCAACGAAAGGAGTTGTTGCATCGCAAAACACCGATACGCGAAATCCCAGGTGCTGAAAAGATTTGGCCCCAACTCATAGTCAGAGGTCACATCAGGGAAAAGTCAAGGAAGGAATCAAATTTTCGTTAGCCTTTTTGGGTTTCAGAGTTTGTCACGTCAAGGGGGGCTCACATCTGGAATTGTGAAGTCGCGAAAGATGAAATCCCCTTTTGGGTAAAGAATGTGGTCATATCAGAGATCACGTGGGAGTGAGTTGGTGCTTAGTGTTTCTTCATGTGGGCGCAGCTCCAAAGAAGGACCTGTGGATATGCACTTGCAAGTGTGAGTGATTTCCTATGGGGAAATCGAAGAGTCAATCAGACTCTCGAGGAGATAAAGAATGATCCTAAGACCGGGAGGTCGCGCTAACCTGCTGAGGCAGGGGTTGCCGCGTTACATGTGATAATGGAATTAGGGTTTTGTCGCTTACACCACCAGGGAATTGGGTGCTAGTCAACGACAGAGAAAAACCAGGTGAGCCATTTTGATCAAACCAAAACCTTATGGACGTTGACAGATTTGAGACGTGGTTATCTATTGAATTGATTTCAGTTTCCTTGTGTAGGTTGATTGGGTCCACAGATTGCAGAAAAGAGATGTTCCCACTGCCCACTGTATGTCCATCAGTACATGTAGCAAATAACATTGTTCGCTAAATGCTACTTAATCCGTAGAACACGCCTTATGAGCATCTGAAATAGATTCTACTTAGGGTAGTAGTAAACAATTTGAGTAGCAGTTTTCTCTCCCGTCACACTACCAGATCTTTAATCGGTTTTCTCTCGCCTATTAAAAATATGATATTTTTATTTATGTATTTATGGTAAAGATCTTTTATTTTATCTTAAAAAATACAATATTTTATTTATAATACTAAGAATCTAATTTTAAAGTTATTATTCAAGTAGATACTAAATTGGTGTATAAGACTCCTTTGTTAATGGGAAAAATGATCCTTTCTATTCATTGATTTGGCTACTAAATTCTAAGGAGTTGTACATATTCTACCCATTTGGATTTGAACCTGTGATCTCCTAGGAGGAAACACATGTTCTTTTTTTTTTGTAAGTAAAAGATATTGTATTACCTTAAAGAAACATCATGCCAATACAAAGTTTAGAGTCTGTCAGCTAGAAAAATTAAAAAAACATGACTAATGCCAGAAAACATAACGTGGCTAGTGCCATACACTAGAAAACATGGCTAATGCCAGAAAACATGATGTGGCTATTGCCATACACCAGAGTTTTTAGAAAAACCAAAATTAACCGTCGCTTGTTCTCGTGGAACAAAACGAGAGAGAAGCTAGAGGTGTGGCGAACCCAGGCGTCCTTCATTGTTGTAAGTGGAGATGAACATTTGGTTGCAATTTGAACAACGCTTATGAGCTGGTGCACCTAACAGGGTGTCGAACATGAGGTCCATGCATTTTTTGAGGATGCTCTGATTGTGGAGTTGGTCCTCTAGGCTCCGACGCATCTCGAAGATCCGCTGAAGGTGGTCATCCAAGAAACAGTGTGGCTTGAGCAGAGGCTGCTCAATTTTCCCAACCATTTCCTCATGAGGGACTGCTCCTGCATCAAAACATGTTGGTGGAGTTTCTTCCATGGCCAGTCAATGGGTGGTATTTCGGGCTATTCAATCTGTCAACCGGTTGGGGGAAATTTCTTCCTCAACCACACAACCTCTTGGATCTATTGTTGGGCGAGTCGGGGGGGTTGGTGATGATGAAATAATTTGGAGGAGCTTCAACGTTTTGCATCTCAAGAGGAGGAATTTCTTCATCAACTAGGCAACTCCTAGAATCAAGCATGGTATCAGATAGGACAGGAGGCGAATTCAGGGCACTGAGGGGAGGTTGAGGAATCTCAAGCCAATTCTGGCTGGTGCTAGTAGATCTAGTGGGTGGAATAGAGGGTTGCGAGGGGTCAGGGCGGTTACACCGAGCTATGAAACTGTAATAAGCTAACCCTCTTTTGGGCTTACCCTGCTCTTTCGGCATGGTGGAGGAGTTAAAACATAGGAGGGGGAAGGGAGGAAAACCAGAGTTCTGGTCCAGTGAAGAGCAGGCTGGAGGCATGATGCAGGTGAGGTATAGACTGAGGATGGTCACCAACAGTAGGATGGAGGCCACTAGTTGGAGAAGAAAGTGCTCGCAACAAGGAGGCTTGGAATATCAGAAGAGCATGAGAGCCAACAGAAAATGATGAATAGGAGAGTGCTTGTGGGAGCTTACCTTCATAGAAGCCGATGAAGTGACTGAGAGGAGCGCCATGAAGACGAAGGTGACGCCAACAAACTACTTCGTACCTGATCCAGTGCTCCATAGTTGGTTCGTGCGGGAACCCATTAAATTTCCTTTGGCATACCAACGCACTAACATTACTGCAACATGAATGCCAGTCATGTTGAGTGAACTGGATGTGAGGTTGGCGGCTGGGGGTATTAACTCCCCGTGTTGCATGAGTGCCAAGTTGCTCTGGCTGGCAGCTGGGGGTATTAAATCCTCGCGCTACATGAGTGCCAAGTTGCTCCCATAAATGGATTAAGACCTAGAGGTATTTGACAAGAGTGAAAGTCTTCCCTCTTACTTCTTACGAACCACAGTGGGAGTTAGCTTGCATTTGCGAATAACAACTAGTGATAACTACCTCTCTCTAGTTGATAACCAAATTATGATAGATTTTCCTAATGTAATAAAAAAAAATCACAAATTGTTCAAATAATTATAAATACTTAATCATTTTTTAAAGATTACAAAAATTATAAATTTTAATGAAATAAAGTTTTTGAGTATTAATTAAATTGATCTTAACACATGATTTATTAAGCATCCAAAATGATAAAAAAAATAACAATGGGAATGAAAATCTCTTTATGCCTAAAAGATTGCCCATTAAAAATGTTTATGAAACACATAAGTTGCAATTTTTTTAATACACCTCATTTTATTAAAAAGTATTAAATTGTTATACTAACACCTCCCAATTAAAATAGGAAAGTACATTTTACAATTTAGTATTTAAAAATTTGTAACATTTTTTCCATTGTAAATATTCCTCTATCATACTAAAGTTAAGGTTAATATATTTTTTTGTTAATTAAAAATTAAAAATAGGAAAGTACATTTTACAATTTAGTATTTAAAAATTTGTAACAATTTTTCCATTGTAAATATTCCTCTATCATACTAAAGTTGAGGTTAATATATTTTTTTGTTAATTAAAAATTAAAAATTGCTTTTTATATATGATAAATTTATTTTACCTTAATTTTTTTAAATATTATATAATAAATTTAAAATTAAATTAAATATATATTTTGAATGTGTTTAATAATTAAGAATATGTATTAAAAGATTACAAGTTTAAATCTAAAAATCTATATACCTAATTAATGGAATTGTTATATTAAAAAGATTTTTTATTTAAAAATTAAAATTTTATACACCAATTTAATTTCTAACTTAATCTTAATTTTAAAAATAAATTATTATTATTATTACATTTAAATTTTACACTTTGCACCAAAAAATAAAATAAGTTTGGTATACAAGAGTGCGCAGTGACAGTCGAAAAGTAAGAAATGGAGGAATTAAAGTACAGTTTTATCGAAACTCACTCTCCTGAGCAATATTTGAAAGAGATGGAGCTGACGGCGGAAATCAATCTCATTAATTAACCCCGATTTTACGTTGCAGCACAAATTCGCTACGTTTGTCATAAACTGGGTACACACTGAAGTTCTCTCTCAGTAATTGTGATTTGCCTCGGATTATAAATAAGTAAACTCCACGCCTACATTAATCCCAACTGCAATGAAGGACGCAGCATCAGGAGCAACACCAGAAACGAAACATGCAACAATTTCTACGCCATGCGCAGCCTGTAAATTGCTGAGAAGACGCTGTACAGAGGAATGTGTTTTTGCTCCTTATTTTCCCCCAGAAGAGCCCCAGAAGTTTATCTTTGTCCATAGAGTTTTTGGGGCCAGCAATGTCAACAAAATGTTGCAGGTTCGAAATTTTCCTCTCCTCTTGCTACATCCTTATGTGTTTTCATCAATCGAGCGTATTATCAGATTTTGTAGTTGCAGTTATAATATGTTCTGGATCGGCAAAAAACTTTGGGCTAGAAAATCCTGTCGATCATATCAATGGTTTATCGGTTAATTTATTCTAAACGTTCTATTATTTTAGGTTTTTTTTTTCCCTTTTTTTGTTTGATTGTGTTCGAAATCGGGTGATGAATGGTTGGATCTGCAGATTTGAGTGGTTAAGTTTGTATAATTCGAGTGCTTCATGAGTTTTTCAGCAGGCTGAATCCATTTATGCATTCAGAAAGGCAGTTTAAACAATAGCTCCGCTCCTCTTCCTGAGTAGCTGCATTCCTCTATACTGCCTCTTGCTCTACCCACCTAATAATGCCCCACCACATAGAAAGCTTCCGCTTCCTGGTCCAAAAAAAGTAGAGATTTTTTCGAAATTTACATCACCTAATTCCGACCAATTTCTACCAAAAAAAAACCAAAAAGTAAAATGTTTAGCCAACACCCTAACCATGCTGTTTCAACTGAACCTCCCAAAAAACCCAAAAAATAGCTGTTTCAACTGACCCTCTTATATCCCCAAACCTAAACCTCATGAACTCGATGGTTCAATCCTAAACATTAATAACTTACTCTACACAATACACAATTGATCTAGAAAATAATATCTATCATAACAAGAAATTTTCCCATCCAACCTAATCTGCTTAATGCTGCTACTTTATAAAAATGTTAGTACCAATGAAACTAACCAACTTTCCCTACCTCCAAGTCATTATTAGCCTGCCTACAAAGACTGACTCTCAAATGGAGGGAGGGTTTTCTTTGAAGGAACGAGATGGCAAATGACCACGGCCCCTCAAATGGAGCATGGGAGGGTTTTCTTTGAAGGAACGAGATGGCAAATGACCGACTCTAGTTCTATCTTTTTGCTGGGTCAATCTAAGGAAGGTAGATTGGGTAAGCAAAGGTGAGGTAACAGTAGGTTGATTAACCATATCTATGCTATGCATTAGTGGGTATGCCTACCTCGTGATGCATTAGGACGTATGTCTACCCGGGTATGCTAGGTAGGGTAGTTAAGGTGGGTGTATCAGTTACCCAGATATGCATTAGGAGATATGCCCACTTCGAATCAGGGTAGGTTACCATGTTTTCCTTGAATCGGTGTAGAATTATACTAAACTTCACCTAAGAAAGGGGAAAACTTAGCAAGGCAGGGAAAAGGTAACCCTCTCCTACAATCTTTCTGCAAGGGCGAAAGGGAAACCTGGGCAAGGAAAGGGACTGACCTGCAAACTATTCTGCAAGGGTTTTGTCTTGAACTCTTGAGACAAAACCCTTGTATATCAAAGGTTAGTAGATAAAATTATAACCAAGTTTTATAATATATCTTATTATAAAATTTTCATTGGTAATATATATTTATCATAGATTTGTGTTTAACAATATATGTTTATTACATATTTATTATATTCATATTTTATTTACATTTTTTTAAAATTTTTTGGTGTTTTGAAATTATATTTTTCATATTCCATGCATTGATGATTTAAGGATGGGAATTTATATTAAAAATGTAAAAATATGGACTAATATTACTAGTCTTTAATATGCAAAATGTAAAATTTTTAGGAATAGTTTTGTAAAAATATTCAAATTTCGAAGGATTTTATATACTTTCTATAAAATTTTCTGGATTTTTAAGGTAAAATAATTTTATTATATGAAATTTGGACGAATAATGGAAATCTATCAATGCCTCACAAATGTTTTAACTATAATTTTACTCTATATATATTATGATGAGGACTTACATATGTTTTAACTATAATTTACTCTTTATGTATATTATGATTTGGACTTTAACCACCACCCTCATGATCATATGTAATATCTATATTGAAATATTTTATTTATGATTAACATCTAAATATTTTTTAGATGCTAGATATCAATTTCATGTTGACCACTAAAGAATTACACATCTCCTCATAACTCAATAAAACATTTATATCTTACTCAATTCATATTTTTCCTTTTTTCTTTATATTTTTTCATTTCATTTATTATTGTTAAATTATATATATGGTTTAGGTTAAATAGTTGTGTAATGGAATGTTATTCTCTCCATCCAAATTCTATTTCTATAAAGTGATATGTTGAGCTCATAAAATTGATCTAAAATATTATTTTTTAAATAAAAAAAAAGAAAAAACATTATCACCTAACACTATAATTAATTAATTAATATATATATATATATATATATATATATATATATATATATATATTCTCTTCAAAGTAATGTTGCTATTTAGATGTACTTTTCAAAGTAACGTTGTTCTTACTATATTTAGATCTACTTTACAACCTTAGTTGTACTGCACACATATACATGAAAAGGAGTGGGTTAACTGGGTGTTTTTCTCCAGAGTTACTTTTCGGAAAAGTTTTTGCGCTGTTAGTTTTTAATTTTTYCGTCAATCCTGAACTCTGATCGATTTTGAGCATTTGGGTTGGTTTAAAATGGAACAAAAACCCTGAAATGAGGTTTTGAAATGCATGAAATTTTAATCCATACAAAACTCAGACAACCTCTGAAAATTTGACCTGATTCAGACCCTTTTTTTTTTACATGAAAAACTGAACTCAAAAAGAAAGATTGCTTCAAAATTAACCTACTCCTACATGAAAATACCATGTATAAGCTATATATTAAAAAAAAGAAAAATACAATAAATAAGGTTTACACGTGGAAATAAATAATGATTGAGTCCTATCTATTAATAAATCTTACTGCTCTGGTTACTCTAACAAA
>JASDQU010508059.1:0-10324 GCA_032191745.1 Picea mariana
GTATGAAGTCTGAGAGAGAAGAAGAATGAGTTTCAATTGTTTCTCTTCCTGAGAATTCCTGCAAGGAGTGCAGTGAATGTCTGCAAGGTGTGCGTTGACGAAGGTTTGAGTTTTATCTCAGAAAGCTCAGGAGAGATACCATTGTTCTCATACCCGCATAAGTGCAGGTGAAGCATAGAGCCGTGCAAGGTGTGCGCAGGTTGGTTGAGACTTTAGAACTTATCAACCAAGGGGAAAGTTGAAGGACTACTTTTGCAAAGAGTGCACAGGGTCAAAGACTCAAATAACCAAAGGTTATTTGAAAGTTTGCCGCAAGGAGTGCGAGCAGGAACCCTTTCAGAAAGCTTGAGTTTGCAAGTGAAAGCTCAGGAGGGATAACACCTTTGAAGTGTTCAAAGGGGGATGGAGATCGAAACCGTCGTAGAGAAATTAAGTTTAGGAGGGAGAACACTCAGTCATTGGGTAAAAGTCATTGAGTAGTGAATCGGGCGATCAGAATTCTTCGTGGAGAGCTTGCGAAATCGTGAGGACCGTGGGATCCAGTGGAGCTATAAGGTGGTTAGGAGTTGGACGAACTCACCACCCTAATATCAAGAATCGACGAGAACCGTTGATTGTGGTCGATAAGAGCCGTTGATTTCGTTTCAACCCACGTCGTTGGATCATTTCGCGAACTCGGGGTTCGTAAGTTTGGAGGGCAGACCAAAATTCTTGGTTTTGCGAAGTTGCGAGTTGCGAGGAGTAGAGAAGGAGATCTAGACCGTTGGATCCAAGCCACGGGAGAACCGTTGGATTAGAACCCCACGTGGTATCGCATATCGGGGGTTCGAGGGTTGAAAGGATTTCTTTTCGACTGCAGAAGTCACGAAGTGTCGAGCGTCGATGGATCGTACGGACACGTAGCACATCTGTTAGGTGGGGCCGCGTGCTTTACAGGTGGTGTAACATCAAGTGCCCAGGAAAAAGTGGAAGCGGTGACAGGTGGAGGACACACGTCGCCTGGGAAGGAGTCAACCCATTGTTGACTTATCGTGTCTCAGGGATTCGTAAGGTAGGAGCATGAGGGCTCAACACTCCAACTTGCAAAGTTGCGAGTTGCGAGGGGTGCTAGAGTTAGGCCCTAGCCAGTGGTCATTGGTAGAGGTGCTAGCAAGGAAGGGGCCATACCCGTATCGCATTCTCAGGTATCGGAGGTTTGGAGTTGAGGGTCTTCTATTCACAAACTCACGAGATTGTGAGTCATGAAGAGTGCTTGCACTAAGGCCCGGGTTGTGGTCATGTGGAGGCGAAGACTCACACCTAGTGCACGTGGTGCAGGTGGAGTTTTCGTGAAGGACCTGTGGATTGGATTCGTTGAAGGTTTCAGCAAGGAACTAAAGGAGCTGCTTCGGCTCGAGGAGAATTTAGAATGATCATGTGTAGATCTCGGACAGAGGGTCGGGGGTCTGTGTTACCAGAGTGGTATCAGAGCCTAGAACAATTTCTTTGCTTTCTGTAGCAGAGAGAAGGGAGAAATTTTACAGCCATGCTATCGAGAAGAAGAGACAGGCAAATACCTGATCCAACAGAGGAAAGAGAAATGTTGAGAAGAAGAGATAGGCAAATACCCGATCCAAAAGTGGAAAGAAACATGCGTGAATTACGTGCCAGGCTTGATGCCATGGAGACAACATAGAGGCACACAGTTGATGTTGGAGATATCAGCGAGGCTGAAAGTGAAAATGAAGCCGAAGGAGAAGAAGTTGCAATCGAAGATGCTGCAGAAGAACGCCTATTCAGGGTTGTTGCAAGTATAGGTGCTAGAGTAAAAATGGACGTTCCAGTGTATGAAGGAAACTTGGATGTTGAAGAGCTTCTAGACTGGATTAGAGCTCTAGACAAATACTTCGACTACGAGGATGCCGAGGAAGACAAGAAATTCAAACATGTCGTTACTAGACTTAAAGGGCATGCAACACTATGGTGGGATGAACTGCAGGCTGACAGATGCTGCAAGGGCAAGCAGAAAATCAAAAGCTAGGATAGAATGGTTGCAAAAATGAAAGCCAAATTTATACCCAGGGATTATCAAATCACTCTGTTTCAGAGGATGCAGAATTTGAGACAGAAGCTGATGTCAGTGAAGGAATACACTGAAGAATTCTACAGGATAAACATCAGAGCAAGTCATCGGGAAAGTGATGATGAAAAAGTCACCAGGTACATGAATGGTCTACGATATGACATTCAAGATGAGATGAGCATGATGACCATTCGGACTGTGGAAGATGCTTATTAGATGGCTCTAAAAGCTGAAGAGAAGCTAAGCCGGAAGTAAGATCAAAGAGGCCGAGGTAGAAGTCAAGCCAGAGGCAAAACAATTGCCCAAGACAGAACTCAGAAACCTAAAGAAGAGGGGAAGAAACCTCAAACTCAACCTAAGAGAGGAGGAAGCTCACAAGGAAGACAATATGCTGATAGAAATACTTTTCCTCGAGCCAGAGGAAGAGGAAGAGGTAGAGGAGGTGAAGTGAAATGCTTTGTCTGTGGAAAAATCGGACATAAATCCTATGAGTGTCCAGATAAGAAGAAAGATGGTGGTGAAACTCACATTGCCGAAGCTCAAGKACGRAATGTTGAGGTAGAAGACGYTGAGGGCGGAAGATCCTTAATGATGAGGAAAGTTCTCTTGAAGCTAGAGAAGGAGGCAGAGAACCCAGCCCAAAGAAACAGTCTGTTTYGSRCTGCTTGCAAAACTAAGGATAGAGTATGCAAGGTCATAGTGGACAGCRGTAGCACAGACAATCTCATATCTACAGAGATGGTAGAAAAGYTGGAGCTGGAGACTRTTGTACATCCAAGCTCATTCAGAGTTTTGTGGCTACAAAAAGGACATCAGGTAAATGTCACTAAACAATGTTTAGTTGAATTTAAAATAGGAGGATATAAAGATGAAATATTCTGTGATGTCATTCCCATGGATGTTTGTCATCTATTGCTGGGTAGACCGTGGCAATATGATAGAAACGTGGTTCATGATGGGAGAAAGAACACGTACACCTTGGAAAAAAATGGTAGGACTCACATGCTGCCGATTAAGGACAAAGAAGTGAAAACATAAATGAGCAACACTGTACTTCTCATGAGTGGGAAGGAACTTCTTAATGAGGTTAAGAAGAAGGAAGACACACAATTTATTGTGTTCAGGAAGCCCAAAATTGTTTTGACCAATACGAGGATAGATGATTTACCAGAAGAAATCCAGGAGTTGCTGGAAGAGTTTGTTGATATAGTAGTGGATGAACTACCTTGTTCGTTGCCACCTATCAGAACTATAAGTCATCATATCGATCTTATACCTGGAGCCAGTTTGCTGAACAAAGCAGCATATCGGTTGACGCCACAGGAAAATGAAGAAGTTAAGAGACAGGTCCAGGACTTAATGGAAAAATGATTGATTTGGGAGAGCTTGAGTCCATGCGTTGTTCCGTCAGTGCTCAGCCCAAAGAAAGATGGAGGCTGGAGAATGTGTACAAACTCAAGGGCAATCAATAAGATTACCATCAAATACAGATTTCCATTGCTAAGGATGGACGACTTGATGGATTGCTTGAGTGGAGCAAGATTTTTTTCAAAGATTGATTTGAAAAGCAGGTATCATCAAATTCGAATGAGAGAAGGTGATGAATGGAAGACAACATTCAAGACGAATGAAGGGCTATATGAATGGCTTGTCATGCCATTTGGCTTAACGAATGCACCCAGTACTTTCATGAGATTGATGAACGAAGTCCTGAAGGATTTCATAGGGAAATTCGTCATTGTATATCTTGGCGATATATTGATTTTCAACAAGACAGAAGCAGAACACTTAAAGCATTTAGTTGCAGTAATGAGAAGATTACAACAAGAGAAATTGTTGATCAATATAAAGAAATCGTCGTTTATGAGGGTAGAACTCATTTATTTGGGTTTTGTTATCTCTACAAATGAACTGAAAATGGATCCAGAAAAGATAAAGGCGATTAAGGATTGGCCATCGCCGAAGAGTGTATTTGAAGTACGAAGCTTCCATGGTTTGGCTAGCTTCTACAAGAAATTCATCCGAAACTTAAGTGGAATTAGCGTGCCAATGATGGATACAGTGAAGAAAAGACATAAATCTTTTCACTGGACGGAGGAAGCAGAGAAGAGATTTAAGCTGCTGAAGAAGAAGATCATTGAGCAACCAATTCTGGTTTTGCCAGATTTCAGCAAGACATTCCAGGTCAGGTGTGACGCGAGTGGATTTGCAATTGGAGCGGTCTTGAGCCAAGACGACAGGTCGATCACATATTTCAGTGAAAAACTGAATGAAGTGAAGATTAAGTACTCCACATATGACAAAGAATTCTATGCAGTCATACAAGCATTGAGGAAATGAAAACACTATTTGGTTCCCAAGGAGTTTTTTTTGTACATCGATAATCAGGCTTTGCAATTTGTGACTCGACAGGAGAAGTTGAACCAAAAACATGCTAAATGGGTTGAATTCATGCAGAATTTTACTTTGGTGATTAAGCATATTTATGGAACTGCTAACAAAGTTGTTGATGCTTTGAGCAAGAAATGTTTGCTTATGCAGGAATTCAGAGTCAAGACTTTAGGTTTTGATAACCTTAAATAAATGTATAGGGATGATCTAGATTTTAAGGAGGCATATGAGGCATCTGAGAATCCAATTCTCAGAGATAGAAGCCAATGGACCAAATACATGATCCAGGATGGATTATTGTTCAGGGGAAATCATCTATGTATTCCAAAATGCTCCATGAGGGAGAATTTGCTGAAGGAAAAACACAGTGGAGGATTGGTCGGACATTTTGGTCATGACAAGACGTTCTCAAAGCTGAATGGCTCATATTTTTGGCTAGGGATGAGGAAAGATGTCAAGAAATTCATGGATAGATGCAGAATTTGCTAGCACACGAAAGGAAAAAGGCAGAACACAGGGTTATACCAACCATTGCCCATACCTGAAAGGCCGTGGGATGCAGTGAGCATGGATTTCATATTGGGACTGCTAAGGACACAAAGAGGATGTGATTCAATCTTTGTGGTAGTCGACAAATTTTCAAAGATGGCACATTTCATACCATGCCAGAAAACCAGTGACGCAACTCATATTGCGAACCTGTTTTTCAAGAAAGTTGTCAGACTTCACGGCTTGCCAAGGAGTATCATTTCTGATTGAGATACCAAGTTCGCGGGACATTTCTGGAGGACCTTATGGAAGAAGTTGGGGACAAATTTGTCTTTTAGCTCAACATATCATCCTCATATGGATGGACAGACAAAGGTCGTAAATAGGAGCTTGGGAGATTTGTTAAGGAGCTTAGTGACTAAACACCACAGTCAGTGGGATCACATTCTGCCAAGGCAAAATTCGCTTACAATGATTCACTCAATAGAAGCACAGGGTAGAGTCCATTCCAAGTTGTATATGGAATGAAGCCAAGGGGAGTTTCTGAATTGAAAGATGCAGAACAAGCTGAATTCAGAAGTGCTAGTGCAGAGGACTTTGCAGAAGGAATGAAGGAGCTTCACAGCCGAGTTAAGGAGTGATTGCAGAGTTCAAGTCAAGAATACAAGCAGAGAGTAGATCAACATAGGCGACAACTTCAATTTGAAGTTGGTGATATGATTCTCGCACATCTGAGGAAGGAGAGGTTCCCAAGGGGAACATATAATAAGCTGAAGATGAAAAAGATTGAACCATGCAAGGTCATAAGGAAATTTGGGGCAAACGCATATGAGATTGAATTACCCGATGGGGTCAAAATCTCACTGATATTCAATGTTGCGGATTTGTACCCTTACAAAGATGGATAAGCAGGAGTAGAAGATGAGCAAGAAGAAGTCCAATGGACAAAACAAATGCCTGTAGCTGAAAAGCTGCAGATGGAAAGCATAATTGACAAGAGGATTAGCAGAAAGACCAGGAGAAAGGAGTATTTTGAATACTTGGTCAAATGGAAGGGACATCCAGTTGAAGATGCCAGTTGGGAGGATGAAACAACAATTCAAAAGCATGGAAAAACTGTGCAAGATCTCATGAACAGGAGTTCATGAAAATTTTCAAGCGAGGGAGTATGATGCAGGAGCATCGTACAAAGCTAAAGCACACACCTAGCCAAAGGAACGGTTGAACGCGCGCGGATGAAAAAGGGCACGTTTTTATGAAAACGTTTTGAATTTTGAAAATGGAAGCATTAATGTAATAGCTAGGAGAAGCGTACTTACATTTATGTCTTGGAGATATGAACAGATATGGAGAAATTACTCTCATATGCCGGTTGTAATAGGCATTTAAGTCTGTTAATGTAAAGTAGGTAGATATGAATGTTAGAATAGATAGTTTAGAAGTGTAGGAGGGAAAACGAATATAGACACCCTCACCCTTGTATCATTGTATTATTATTATGATCATTCAGAATTCATAAGCTGAAGAGTTGTAGTAGAGAGCCGTAGAGAAGAACCCATGTACAAGAACACTTGAGTTAATATATGAAGCTTTGACTCAATTTTCATGGTGTTATGATGCTTACTGTTTACATTAGTTGAATGGTATGTTTACAGTTGATTTGTTTCTCTGTTATGCATTTATTTCAATGCTGTGTTGTGTGTATGATTTCATGTTGAATGTATGAAGTCTGAGAGAGAAGAAGAATGAGTTTCAATTGTTTCTCTTCCTGAGAATTCCTGCAAGGAGTGCAGTGAATGTCTGCAAGGTGTGCGTTGACGAAGGTCTGAGTTTTATCTCAGAAAGCTCAGGAGAGATACCATTGTTCTCATACCCGCAGAAGTGCAGGTGAAGCATAGAGCCGTGCAAGGTGTGCGCAGGTTGGTTGAGACTTTAGAACTTATCAACCAAGGGGAAAGTTGAAGGACTACTATTGCAAAGAGTGCACAAGGTCGAAGACTCAAATAACCAAAGGTTATTTGAAAGTTTGCCGCAAGGAGTGCGAGCAGGAACCCTTTTGGAAAGCTTGAGTTTACAAGTGAAAACTCAGGAGGGATAACGCCTTTGAAGTGTTCAAAGGGGGACGAAGATCGAAACTGTCGCAAAGAAATTAAGTTCAGGAGGGAGAACACTCAGTCATTAGGCAGAAGTCATTGAGTAGTGAATCGGGCGATCAAAATTCTCCATGGAGAGCTTGCGAAATTGCGAGGACAGTGGGATCCAGTGGAGCTCTAAGGTGGTTAGAAGTTGGACGAACTCACCACCCTAATATCAAGAATCAACGAGAACCATTGATCGTGGTTGATAAGAGCCGTTGATTTCATTTTAACCCACGTCGTTGGATCATTTCACGAACTCGGGGTTCGTAAGTTTGGAGGGCAGACCAAAATTCTTGGTTTTACGAAGTTGCAAGTTGAGAGTAGAGAAGGAGATCCAGACCGTTGGATCCAAGCCATGGGAGAACTGTTGGATCAGAACCTCGCGTGGTATCGCATATCGGGGGTTGAAAGGATTTCTTTTCGACTGCAGAAGTCACGAAGTGCCGAGTGCCGAGGGCTCGTACGAACACGTAGCACATCTGTTAGGTGGGGCAGTGTGCTTGACAGGTGGCGTAACATCAAGCGCCCAGGGAAAAGTGGAAGCGGTGATAGGTGGAGGACACACGTTGCCTGGGAAGGAGTCAACCCATTGTTGACTTATCGCATCTCGGGGATTCGTAAGGTAGGAGCATGAGGGCTCAACACTCCAACTCGTGAAGTTGCGAGTTGCAAGGGGTGCTAGAGTTAGGCCCTAGCTAGTGGTCATTGGTAGAGGCACTAGTAAGCAAGGGGCCATACTCGTATCGCATTCTCGGGTATCGGAGCTTTGGAGTCGATGGTCTTCATTCACAAACTCGCGAGATCGCGAGTCACGAAGAGTTCTTGCACTAAGGCCCAGGTTATGGTCGTGTGGAGGCGAACACTCNTTCAAAGGGGGACGAAGATCGAAACCGTCGCAAAGAAATTAAGTTCAGGAGGGAGAACACTCAGTCATTGGGCAGAAGTCATTGAGTAGTGAATCAGGCGATCAGAATTCTCCGTGGAGAGCTTGCGAAATCGCGAGGACCGTGGGATCCAGTGGAGCTCTAAGGTGGTTAGAAGTTGGACGAACTCACCACCCTAATATCAAGAATCAACGAGAACCATTGATCGTGGTTGATAAGAGCCGTTGATTTCATTTTAACCCACGTCGTTGGATCATTTCACGAACTCGGGGTTCGTAAGTTTGGAGGGAAGACCAAAATTCTTGGTTTTACGAAGTTGCGAGTTGAGAGTAGAGAAGGAGATCCAGACCATTGGATCCAAGCCATGGAAGAACCGTTGGATCAGAACCTCGCGTGGTATCGCATATCGGGGGTTGAAAGGATTTCTTTTCGACTGCAGAAGTCACGAAGTGCCGAGTGCCGAGGGCTCGTACGAACACGTAGCACATCTGTTAGGTGGGGCAGCGTGCTTGACAGGTGGCGTAACATCAAGCGCCCAGGGAAAAGTGGAAGCGGTGACAGGTGGAGGACACACGTCGCCTGGGAAGGAGTCAACCCATTGTTGACTTATCGCATCTCGGGGATTCGTAAGGTAGGAGCACGAGGGCTCAACACTCCAACTCGCGAAGTTGCGAGTTGCAAGGGGTGCTAGAGTTAGGCCCTAGCCAGTGGTCATTGGTAGAGGCACTAGTAAGCAAGGGGCCATACTCGTATCGCATTCTCGGGTATCAGAGCTTTGGAGTCGATGATCTTCATTCACAAACTCGCGAGATTGCGAGTCACGAAGAGTGCTTGCACTAAGGCCCAGGTTATGGTCGTGTGGAAGCGAACACTCACACTTGGTGCACATGGTGTAGGTGGAGTTTTCATGAAGGACCTGTGGATCGGATTTGTTGAAGGTTTAAGTAAGGAACCAAAGGAGCCGCTTCGGCTAGAGGAGAATTTAGAATGATCCTGTGTGGATCTCGGACAGAGGGTTGGGGGTCTGCTTCAGAATTTAATTGGGTGTACCTGTGGCATGTAAAATGAGACCTAAATTCACTACTGGATCATTTGGCTAACTGTGGAGTCAAAGGGGAAGCCGACTCCCTCACCATTGATGGTCGATTCAACTCTAGCCCCATCCCCTAGCTCTCCCCTCATGCTCTGGGTATATGACCTTTTATGTTCCTATTGGATGGCCCCTCCCTATTTTATGGTCTCCTCTCTATTTGACACGTGGTCAACCTTTCTTTTTGCCTCGTATCCAATCCCTTTCCCCCCATGGCTCCCTCTGTCTTCCTATCTTATCCCTCCCCTTCTCTCTTTCTTGTCTTACCTTCCTCTCCTTTGTTGTCCCCTCCCCTATGTCATTCTCCTTGGATTCATGTGATTTCTCGCGAGGATGGGACTCCCCTCCCCCAACATCCATCCCCTCTTTCCATATGCCTCGCATGTTTGTACCACTCTCCCTCTCTTCTTCATGTGTGCAGACAACTCCATTCTTGTCCACACAAAGCCGCCATGGCAACTAGAAGTTCTCAGTCTCCCAAAGAGCTTCAATCACCTTATCTCTCGTGTGCTAATAGAAGAAAATCTTCCAAGCCCAGGTCCACTCGCCTCCAGCCATCATTTCTTCATAAGGGGAAAGACAGGTGGATTTCAAAGCCCAATTCTATGGTACAGGGGCATGTACTTCCCCCCAAATTTGGTCACGAAGGGTTATATTTCCAATTTTGGCATTGACATTCAACATTGGCTCCAACACTATTTTGTTGGGTGGCGACTAAGATTGAATGACACCTTTAGCATGGCTTATAGGCATTCAGGAATGAATTTGTATTTGGTTCAACTGGAGTAGGAACTTGATGACCTATAGACCCTAGTTGTTACCATTGAAGAGCGAGTGGGCACTTTGGCATCTCAAGTATTAGCAGTGCTTGAAATTTCAGTTCATCACAGATATTCATTCCAGTCTCTCCATGACGAGGTAGATTCCCTATGCAATCAGCTAGAAGAAATCATGAACCAGCCGACCTTTCATGGACATTTCAGCATTGCACCAATGAACTCAAAATCCACCAACTTCATCCCACGTCCGCATCAGATACTAGACTTCATTGCACCGACCCTCTCATTTGACCATAATGAGGAGATGGACAAAGCTAAATACATGGACAGGTCCCCATCCTGATTAGATTAGTATGCATTCTCAACTTTGGTTTTGTTTAGGTGTCTTTTATAGGGTTTACCCTGAGAGCATTTTTGTCTTGTGGGGCTATCATAATTCTGTTGTACACTGTATCTCTATAGTCTAGACTAGTTTGGGTTCAGTTATGGTA
>JASDQU010508059.1:54180-65037 GCA_032191745.1 Picea mariana
ATATTAAAAAAATGGTCTATGCATATAAAAAATTTCAGTTTAGATTTCAGTTTTTTAAAGAAGAGATTGGTGTTTGCAGAAGTTAAATTGGTATCCCTGTATTCATTTTTCCTATTTCATTTCCCTTTTCTGTTGCATGGTTGTGTTACTCTATGAGCCATATTTTAATCATGTATACAAATTGTATTAGATGTTTTATATGTTGTGTCTTATATATGTACTAATTTGGAAATGAATGTACATAGATTAGATTTTTCAGTAGAGACAATAATCGATCCGACAATAGAGGTAATAGGGGAAATAGAGACAGAGAGCCAACTGTCTTTTGTGGAGGGGTAGAAATAAGAGGATGATATTTTCCATCCACTTTGATGCAAACTCTGAGGAATTTAATCAATTAGTTTAGATTGGTTACTTGAACCTTGTGGGACACCCAAATTTCCATCCCCCTCAACCACCAATTAGACCCCCTTTTTAGCCTAATGATCTTCAACCTCATCTGAGTATTTCTAATATCCCTGATCAACCTCAAATGCAAACTCAACCTCCAGTCAATGATGGCTGGAACAATGCACATGTCAGTTCTCCTTCTGGGGTTGGTCATTGGCCAACCATGTCATTAGCTCTTCGTCCTCCACCTCCTCTACTACTAGTTCAGTTAGTTGCTTCAGTTGCTTCACATGTGCATTCTCCTCAGCTCCCGAAAAATTACAAATCCCTTGCTATTGAGCCACAACCAAATAGGGGAAAGTGGCTTGCCATATCAATCAATTCAGACTCCTTTGAAACATCTACCTACACCATCAAATCCTTGCCACTTAGACTTGAAGATGGTGTGAGAATATCACCTTTGATGACATGCACTCAAATATTTCAAAGGGTGAAGAGAAGAAACCTGTAGATGCAGGTTTGATCAAACACATAGCAACTTTGTCAGAGGGAAGTGGACAAAGACATACAATTTCACACAAAAAATATGACTTTTAACTTTATTTTATTTTCATGGTGATATCAGTTTGATTTTAAGACACATATCTTTTTGGACAATTGATATTATTATTATTAAAGAAGCTTATATCATGCTTTAAAAGTTTTGGGAGATACAAGTGTCAATTATTATGAGGCATGATTATTTCAGCTATTGTTTATATTTTTTTATGATGATGATAATAATAATAATAATAATATATTTTTAAGGTCACGGCCAAGCCAGACACCTAATTGGTGTATGAGACCCTCTCCGCCCAACGATTTGACTGGTAAAGTCTTCGGAGGTATACATACCCTACCCCCTTATGGATTTGAACTTGTGACCTCTTAAGAGGAAACACATGTTCTTAACCATTAGGCCCACTCAGGCTGTATGTGCATAATGTGTGGTTATGATTATGGAGGAACAAGGGAGTGATTGAAAAATTAAACAAATAAAAATACACAAAGGGGCCCCACCTATTAGTTATTATATATACTTATTATTTATCCTTATCATAAATATATTTGTCCTATTATTAACTAAATTTATTTAACTTTAGTAACTAAAGGTAGTTGAACTACTTGTAAACTACCTTTTGGAGAATAAAAGCAATAAAGGAAGGACAAGGTGGACATGATAAATTAGAGAGAGATACTTTTTATAAGGGTTATTCTGAAAGTGGCAAAGAAGAAAGGACCAAGAAACATAGAATTTTGACATGCTTCAGAAGAGTCAAGACTTGATGAGATTGGGGATTGGATTGATCTGATTTATTTTAGTCTTGGTATTTTTCTTTCAGACACTAGTTGTCTTTGTATGATTTTAAATACCATCCTAGACTTCTAAGTCTGATTCTGGTCCATACCCTCGTAGGGGTTTGTAAAGAGGAATTTTGGTTGTAGCTTAGAAAAGTCATCATTAATAAAATCTGGTTTCTTCTCAATTGAGACATGTGGTTACTGTTTTTTGAGATGTATGTATTTTTTATTTATTTCATTTGAATTTTTATAAGCTTCACACATAAATGTTTTTTACATTTTTTAAACAAAAGCACACAATTTGTAATAGCATCAGGCCCAAGAACATATTTCTTGAGGGTTGGTTGATAATTTTGAACAGACTATAACCCCGGGGTAGCATTCTCGCCTATCTTACCTAGCCTAGTGGGATTTGAAAATGATTGAGTGAGGAATTTTCATTGCTGAGTTTATCAACCACTTGGTTTTCTTTGCTTTTGATGTGCTTAATTTCAAAGTCATACTCACTAAGTAATTCCAACCATCTGGCTTGCCCGACATTTAATGTGGGTAGTCCAAACAATTGTTTCAGACCATTGTGGTCTGTCCTTAGCTCAATTTTCCTCCCCATGAGGTAATGTCTCCACATTTTCAATGCATGAATAATGGTTTCTAATTCTAGATCATGGGTAGCATAATTCCTTTCATGCTCTTTTAATTTTTTGGACTCAGAACATACCACATGATATTTTTGTGTGAGGAMTCCATCAAGCCCTTTCTTGCATGMATCAATGCACACAACAAAGTCTTCATCTGGATCTGCAATATTCAAGATTGACACACTTKTCAATATGTCTTTCAATTGCTRAAAACTTTCTTCAAATTTGGSAGTCCATTAAAATTTCACTCACTTCTTTTGCAAAGAAGTGATTGGGCTTGCAATATTTGAGAATCCATTTAAGAATCTTCGGTAATACCTTGCAAGACCCATGAATGATCTGACCTCTRTCACATTTCTTGGCATTGGCCATCCTCTAATGGCCTCTATCTTCTCAAGATCCACTGTTATCCCATCTACTGAAATAATATGCCCCAAGTAGTGAATCTTCTTTTGATTAAAGATGCACTTACTTAGCTTGGCATACAATTTATGCTCTCTTAAAACTTTTAGCACCATTCTTAAATGTTTCTCATGTTCCTCCTCTATTTTTGAGTAGACAAGTATATCATCCAAGAACACAATTACAAACTTGTCTAGGTATTCCATGAACACTCCATTCATCAGGCACATGAAATCCATTCATTAGGCACATGAAAATAGTTGGGGCATTTGATAGCCCCAATGGAACTACCGTGAATTCATAATCCTGATATCGTGTCCTAAACATTGTCTTACTGATATCCTCTTCCTTTATCCTCACTTGATGATAACCCGATCTCAAGTCAATCATGGAAAATATTCTTGCACCTTTCAATTGATCAAATAAATTATCAATCCTTGGAAAAGGATATTTGTTCTTTATGGTGACCTTATTCAGCTACCTGAAATCAATACATAACCTTGAGGTTCATATTTCTTCTTCACAAACAACACTAGGGCTCCCCAAGGTGACACACTTGGACGTATATACCCCTTATTTAACAACTATTCAAGCTACATCTGCAACTCCTTCAATTTTGGTGTGCCCATTCTATATGGTGTCTTAGACATGGGTAGCTCCTGACACCAAATCGATAGAGAAATCAATGTCTTTCTTTGGTGGCAGTCCCGGGATTTCTACAAAAAAATCCTCAAAATCCCTCAAAACCGGATGGTCTTCAATGCTTGCCACTTTATCTCTAGCTACCTCTTCCATATGGGCAGCAAAATATGTCATCCCTTCCTGAAAGTATTTTCAATTACATAACTGAAATTTCTTTAATAGATACAACTCTTGGAATACCTTGAACCTTGCATTGCTTCCCTTCTTCATTAAGATATGCAATTGTTTTGTTGTATCCATCTAGGATAGCATGGTGTTTTTCTAACCAATCCATGCCAATTAGACAATCATATGAACCTAATGGTATGACATTCACATCTACCTTTGTGTTGAGTCTAGTCATGTCTACTGGACAATCTTTAACTAATTTATTGATTTTCCTCTTAGCCCCTATGGCTAATTGAACTAACCAATATTTCTTATGCTTACTCCTTTGCAAATGAAATATTTCAAAAATGTTAGAGTTTATCTAACTATGGCTAGCTCTAGAATCAATTAAAATTTCTATGGGATGGTTATCAATCTTACCTTCCACTTCGATCATGGGGGATTGTTATTCTGCTTGCTTGTTGTCCAAGGCCTCATAAATCCTTGGCATTTTTGTTCCCATGTCTTCAACTATTTCGGCCTCCTGATTGTTGTGGATAGCCTTCATTCTTTCCCCTTTGTGAGAGAAGTCCTTATATAAGTGATTTCCCTCACATCTCCAACATTGTACAAGTTGCTTCCTTGGCCTTTTCCCAAACGAATATGCAATATTGTGCTAATTTTGGGTTGTCTGACCTTGTTGATTTGCTGGGGAGTTGTTCTTGAAAAATGGTTGCTTAAAACCTTTCTGCCTTTGATCCTTTTTACCATTCATCTTATCATTCCAATATTTTTGGAAAACTAGCCTTCCTTTGTTCTGCTCATAAAGATACTTTGCTCTCTTTATTTCTTCCTCCAAAGTCTTGGGGTTATCATATTGTATCTTGTCAGTGTAGAAAGAAGGTAACCTTTGGTCATAAACATTTAAATTTTTACTTTCTCATCCTTTATGAAGTCAACATATTTCACCAACTCAAAGAATCTCTTCTCATATTCATCCATTTTCATGCTTCCCAACTTGAGTTCAAAGAACTCTTTCATCTTCCTTTCATAGTAATGCTCAGACAAATATTTATCTTGGAAATATCCTTTGAACTACCTCCATAAGACCTTCTTCTCATCAAGGTGTTTGGATTGCTTAATCTTATCCCACCACAAGGTTGCATGCAAGTGGTAAGTTGCAATTCTATCTTCTACCCTTAATGGGTAATTGTGCAGCTGAAAATATTTCTTCATTTCCAACAGCCAAGCCTCAACCTCTTCTCCTTTTCTATGCTCACCATTGAAATTTTGTGACTTGATATTCCTGAGTTCACCTTGTAAGATATCTGCCTTGTGCCTTCTCCTTTTCCTCCTGATAGGATACACACTTGGGATGCTCCCTGGACCTAAACTTGCACGAGTTCTTATAGTGGATTTCCTTGGAGAATGATGGTTCCTACTCATGCTTTTTGAGTGTCTATCATTCCCATGATCATCCCTTCTACTATGGGATTTGGATGTTTTCACTTGTCTAGAACTATTTTTTTGATTTGCGTCGGGTTCCTTGTTAAATTTCCTATGAGACATATTCATAATCTGAAGTATCTCTTCTTGATATTTCATAATCCTTCCATTATCTTCCCTATAGCTATGCACTTCTCTATGCATGCTTCTCATAGTTACATGCTCATGTTTGCCTCTCCTTTCATTAGAATCTGTTTCAACATTTTCCATGATGGAATGTAGGCCTATGACCTCCTCCTCATGGATGTAATATCCCTAGGAATCTTCCAGAAATCCAGTCCTCATATAAGAACCCAAGTTATTTTCGTGTGCCTGTAATTCTACAAGAAATGTGCATGTAGTAATTATTGTTAGCACATGCATACTATAAAACATTTTATTAACTAGATTACAAGTTATTCTTGATCTCAGTTTACGAAGAACACAATACACCAATTCGAAATCAAATTCCTTAGATGCATTCCTCTTTGAAACAACTCTCCAATGGTTGTACTCATGCCTCATTTTTAGTTATGAGCAAAAAGTAACAACATTCACAAGTTACAATTTTCCACTCATTGCTGCAAAATTGATTTATTACTTTATAGGAAAATTTTAGTGTCCAATTCAAAATTTTGGCTTGACATATGTCTTCTCCTCCTCAAGACCTTTCCAATGACTATTCGATTTTTGAAATCCGAGCTCCGAGATGAAAGTTATGGTTCGAGGAATTTTAGATTGTTTTCCCATTTCATCCATGTATGCTTCATGTGTCTTCCTTCTCTTCCTGCAATTTTTTAGGTATCCATATCCCAAATATAGATCCATGGATGTGTTATATGGTCCATGATATTTCCATAGACTGCTCTTGTGCTCCAAACTGACTTCAAAGCAAAATGTTATGCCATATGTAAGCAAACCGATACTGAAAATATACCCTATATTGTTTCTGTTGTAACTTTCTAATATGAGCTTTGTTTCGTGCCCAAAATAGCTTGTTGGAAATCTTGCTTTGAGTTCTTTTATTTAAGTTGCAAAGATACACCATGGTACACCTTGTTCTCGTGAATTTTGATTACCTAAAAACATCGTTTAGGCCCTGAAAATCGCTCTACAAGTTTAAGACCTTAAAAAATATGAAAATTTCATAGAAAATCAACTGTTTTAATGCTAAAATAGTCTTTTAACCGGATCCATCGATCTCAAAATCAGGGGAAATCTCAGTTGTTGATCTTCTAAACCTTCCCTAGGCCCACGGATGAATCTCCATCATTGATTGCTGACTCGAAGCAATCTAGACCGTTGATTTTCCAACACTACATCGACGATCGACCAATTCCTTTGGTAAACCAAACTTGCTCACTGATTTCCCCGAACCCTGATCATTGGCCATTGACCATCGATCGTTTCTCTTATCAAACCAATTTTTTCTCATAAATCTCCTCGAACCCCGATCATCAACCATCAACCATCTCTTAGGTGACATGGCATGACACATAGATGTTGACATGACATGACACGTGGACATGGCATGGAACTCTAACTAATGTGACTTGACATGTGGATGCTAATGTGGCAAGGCACGCCATCGTTCCCTTTTCTTCATCGACGATTGACAACTTCTCTTGGACAATTGAACACCTTGCTGAATCAACTGACTATCGATCATCGAATGGTGATTTCCTTTGGATGCATGAAACCTTTCACCAATTTCTGTTGACCCTCGATCATTGGCCATTGGTGATTGATGTTTCTCTTAGAAAACCAAACACTTCACTAATCTCATCGACCCCACCATAGTCCATCAACGAATTCTCTTGGACATAACCAAATACTTTTGCAAATCTCGTCGACTCGACCATCGATAATCTCTCTTAGTGAACTCCAACACTTAGAAATTTTCAACCAAATCTGAAATAAATCTGGGTCATTGACCTCCCATTCAAAACAATATCTTGACCATTGATCTACTCCATTTCCCAGCCATCGAAAATGAATGTTAGGTACCAAATCTATTATATTGAGCAGAAAATGAAAGAATTGTAGAAAAATGTCAGTGAAACAATAAAATGTAGATAACCACAACAAAAAATAATACCTTTATTGATAGGAAGCAATATTCACTTTCCCCTTCGAGGGGGAAACCTCTAGCAGAATAACGCTCTATTACCTCCTACTCTTATTTCTCAAGGCAAATATTTCTCATGCCTCCTACTCTTATTTATACTAATTCTATATTCTAAAGAACATTCTAGAGGAATATCATTCTAGAAGTGAAAGCTTATATTAGGTCTTCTTACATTGACTTATTCACATTTATTAAATAGGCCTTATTAAATAATGTCGACCTTTATTACATGGAAAATATATTATTCTACCTATGTGAGGGGTTAGGGAGGTTAGGTCCCCCTCTTCCTTGAAGAAAAACCTTGTACTCAAGGTTTGAGATGAAGAAATTGTTGCAGAATTGTGGCTAGCTCCTAGGTGGCATCTTCTAGAGTTGTATATTTCCACTGAACAACACTTCCTTGATGGGTGCACTAATGGAGACGAAACTCGTGTTGGTCCAAGACTGCTTGTGGCTGCAACCAAATGGAACCTTCTTCGTCTAACTCAAGGAGATTGGTTTGAGTTTGGCACTTAGTTCCAATCACTTTATTTAAGCACGAGACATGAAAAATATGATGGATCTTAGAATCACTAAGCATATCTAACTAGTAGGCCACAAGCCCCAATCACTTGAGAATGGTATATGGACCATAAAATTTGGGAGCAACTTTTTGACAGTGTTCAACTTTGAGTGAAGTCTGCTTATAAGGTTGCAGATGAAGAAACACCTGATCTCCTTCAACAAATTGACATTCAAAACAACCTTGATTTGCTTGTTGCTTCATGTGATTCTGAACCATGACCAAATTTTCTTTGAGGGTACAGAGAATGGCCTCTCAGACTATAATATTTTTGTCAACTTGTTGAACCTTTGAGACACCTGGCATGTATGAGAGAACTGATGGTGGATTTTTTTCCATATATCACTTCAAAAGGAGTCATGTGAGAGGTTGTATGGTAATATGTGTTGTACCGCCATTCAACTAGGGATAACCACTGAGCCCACTGATTTTGCCTGTCAKATGAAAAACATYGCATATATATTTCCAAACTCTTGTTGACAACTTTAGTTTGGCCATKAGTCTGGGGATGATAGGTGGTGCTGAGGTTCAATTGGGTTGCTTGGAGCCTGAACAATTCTTGCCAAAAATTGCTGGTGAAAATTTGATCTYTGTCAGAGACAATAGAATGAGGCATGCCATGAAGTTTGAAGATATTATCCATGAAAATTCAAGCCACGATGGATGTGGAAGAGCACATAAATGAACATATTTGGAAAGACATTCAATTACCACCATGATGATTGACTTATTKCTCRATTTAGGTAAGTCGATAATGAAATCCATAGAAATGTCCCTTCAAATAGCAAGGGGAATAAAAAAYAGTTGAAGTGTGTCTGGGGCTTTGACTATTTCTCGCTTGTTGCGTTGACAAACATYACATTCAACCATAAAGGTGTGGACATCCTGTTTCATACCATCCTAGAAAAAAGAATTTCTGACCATTTCATAGGTTTTGGTAAACCCCGAATGCCTAGTTGTGGGTGAAGCACGAAGATTAGAAAGCATTGTGGATTTATGTTGCTACGGTTTGCTTAAATATAGATGAACTTTGTAGCAGATCTCTTCGTTGTGCCAAGAGTACCCTGGAGAATCTAGATAATGGTGTTGTAATTGTTGGATCAGGTGAGAAATTTTGGGGTTTTGCAGTCATTCCTAGTGAGCAACTTGGAGCCAATATGGTACAATTAAGGAGAGGGAAAAGATGAACCCTTATTCTTCATACTTCTTGGAAAGAGCATTAACAACCACATTTTATTTTCCTTCTTATAAATGATCTCATAATCATATCCAAATAGCTTGGTCACCCATTTTTTTGCTTCGGGGATGAAATTCGTTATTCCAGAAAATACTGGAGGCTTTGATGATCAATTTTAGTTTGGAAGTGTTGCCCCAAGAGGTAAGGATGCCAAAGATCCATGGCATGCAAAATAACCAACATTTCCTTTTCATAGATTGATTACAAATGTCGCTCTGAAATTTGTTTCCTGGTGAATGTCAAAGGCCTTTAATCTTGCATGAGGATTGTCCCAATTCCTATCCCTGAAGCATCACATTCCAGGACAAAAGTATTTGTGAAGTTGGGAAGGGCCAAGACTAGAGTCGTGCACATAGCCTCTTTCAAGGTGTGGAAGAATTGATCAACAACTGGAGTCCAAGTGAAAGCATTATTTTTAAAGAGAATAGTGAGAGGTTCTACAATTTTTCCATAATTTTGAACAAACTTGCAACAATAGCCTGCTAAACCTAGAAAACCATGCAAGCTATTAAAAGTTTTAGGGCGAGGCCAATCCTGCATAGCTTCAATTTTCATAGGATCCACTCATACACCATCCTTGCCTACAATATGACCCAATTACTCCACTTCCAAGGCTCCAAAGGAACATTTAGATTGTTTGAGGAAAAGTTGGTGCTGAGAGATTAGATGAAGAACTTGATCCACATGGGCGAGAGGGGATATCGAAGTTTTACTATAGATGAGAATATCATCAAATAAAAATAAGAAAAAATGATAGAGAAAAGGATGGAAGACATTATTCATGAGACTTTGGAAAGTGGAGGGAGAATTACATAGGCCAAAGGGCATTACCAAGAACTCATAGTGACCCCCATGAGTTATAAATGCAGTCTTGGGAATGTCTTCCTCTTTCATACATATCTGGTGCTAGCCAGAACGAAGATCAAGTTTAGTAAAGCACTGAGCACCTCTCAATTCATCCAATAGATCATAAATGACAGGAATGGGAAATTTGTCTTTGATGGTGAATTGTTGAGGGCGCAAAAGTCAGGACACATGCGCCAAGTTCCTTCTTTCTTGAGGACCATGACCACAAGAGAAGAATAGGGGCTGGTACTAAGATAGATAATACTTGCGCCGAGCAATTCTTGAACAATTTTCTCAATTTCATTCTTCTGGGCAAAGGGGTGACGATAAGGGAAAACATTGAGAGGAAGAATTTCTGGGACTAGATGAGTTGAATGATCATGAACACCATGGGAAGAGGGAAGTCCATGGTGTTATCACTAAAATATCGTCCGCAAATGGTTACAGGAATCCAACATCTCCAAACACCTATTAGTTCATCCATGGCCCAAAAAAATGCATTTCCAAAGAGCACAAAACTATACAACTGGTTATAAAATCAGCATGCGCTCATAATACAAAGGAAGAGCACGCACGTGCGCCAGTCGAAAATGCTGGAAAAATGCATATGCGCACGATGCGCGACTGTGGATGAAAAAATATGTGCATACCTCAGAACGATGCATTTATGATTTTGGTCGACCTTCCACCCACTTCTGGTTCATCTCCCAAGTTGATTTGACACCCAAATTCGAGCTGAATCCGAGTGGGGGGCTGGTCAAAGACCTACGGGTGCCCTAAAGAGCCCCTTGTTCACACTAAAGATCGGTTTGATAATGGGTCAAAGATGTGCTATAAAAAGAGGCCATGGGTGCACTATATTTCCAAGAATTCATTTGTATTGTTATGCTGCCTATATTCTCTTGGAGGATCCTCTTTCCTCAGCAAGAGAAAACAAGAATAATTTCATTGAGCTATTCACATCACCTCTTAAGTGAATGAGCTTTGGATTTCTTCACCATTTCCTTCTAGTTTTCTATTTGTAAGAAGAGCTCAATCT
>JASDQU010508060.1:1249-29415 GCA_032191745.1 Picea mariana
GAACTAAGGATATGAATTATTAAAAGGTGCATCACATAAAGACATAGTTCTACAAGAAAATTCAGATGGGGCCTATAAATACCAATGTGACTCATCATTTTAAAGTGTATCATTAATTCATATTATTATTAATATTTTATATATTATGTCCTATATGGATTTATTTCTATTGTCACTATTATTTTGGATATTTCTTAGTAAATGATTTGTTTGTTTTAGGGTTATTATGTGCCACAACATTTAGAGTTAATATTAAGTTTCTATAATCCAACTCTATTAATATTAAGTTTCTATAATCCAACTCTATTGTATACACACATATTATATATAACATAACCTACCACACTACTAGCAATCTCATGAGTACAATTCATGTAGTTTGATTTCAAACACTTGAATAGACCATTGTGAGTTAATACGTCATGAGAAATGCAAATATTGATAAATTTGGAACTATTTTTTTTTCATATAAATATTTAGAGCTTCTTTTGTATCTATGAGCTAAAGTAATGTCCTCATTCAATCATAGAAGGTTAAGAATGGAGATATTTTTGAGGATTATATCTTGGTTACTTGTTGTTAAAGTATTAATATCACCTAACAAGAGGATCTTACCTTCATTTCTTTGACTAGAAATATCATGTTCTAAGCCATTGCATGAATAATTTTTTCTAAATTTGTTTTCTTATAAAAGGTAGAATTTACAAGAGCAAAGTAACATATTGATCAATATAATTTTTTAATATTAATTTTTAAAATCTCCATCCATATGTATCGATGAAGAGATTATTTCTTGTGAAGCCTAATATAATGAAAAAGGTCATTCCCTATGTAACAAACTATGCCTCCACTGCCTTTGTGAGAGGATATCTTTCTCCATATTAACTAGAGGAAAATTCCTTCTATGTTAAGGAAAATGGATTCTTCATGTTTCCAAGTTTCAACAAGCAATTTGATATCAATTTCACTAAAGATACAACTTAACTTGAGACTTTTTCTCCATGGAAAGCCACACCAGTTCCAAGAAAGGAGCAAAGTGTGACAAATTCCTATTTATTAATATTCTTTTGGTATTTATCCTTAATAATTTATTTATTTTTCTAAGTATTGTGAATTTAATTGTCTTCTTGGCATATTTTACCTTTTGAATTTCATTCATTAATTCACCTTCATCTATTGGAAGGAGATACTCATTTATGATTATTCTTGTCTTTTTTAAACTCAAACTTCCACTAAGGATGCCATATTTATGGTCTATATAGATTACCTTAATAATATTAACCTATATTTATGTTTAATTATTTTTTTGAATCTGTTCGTGTCTCTTATTTGCATGGTTTCAATTTATAACTTGTTTTGTATCTCTTCCTTGACTACTTTTAGTGTGTTGTCTTCTCCCTCTTTTAAAAAAAAAAAAAATTATGATGTGTAAGGATATTTTGTTATGTTCATGGTATGATTCTATTAGTTTAATCATTTCTTCCTCAATAGACTTGATATCCAATTTACTTTCCACAAAATCTCGAACCAAATTATTATTTATATTTTATTCTAGCTCTTTGATATTGTCCTTTCATTAACCACATTTTAAGGTATCGATGTCATGTTCATGGGTTAGTTGCTTCATTCCCTGATTTTTATTTTCCAGTTCCCGTCTAATATTCATTATTAACAACTTATTCTCCAACACTAATATTTTATTGTGTATTTTATTATGAATCTTCCCTTCAAAGGATGCATATTTATTATCAAACACTACATCTAACTATGTTTGAATTTTAACTTCTCTTTCTTATGTTTGTTTCCATAATGATTCTATATGTACACAAAGATCTTTTATGGTTACTTTTCTAGGTATCCCCTTTAAATCCTTTCATATATGTGTTGAATTTATCATATCAAAATAAAGAAACCAAAATCAAACTAATGAATAATCTTTGATTTGCAATATAGATTCTTTGATAGCTAAGTTAAGGCACAAACATTTCCTATACGTTTGGTTCTTGATAGTTGAAGCTAGGTCACGATATATTTGGATGGTATATCCCGAAGATAGGACATGATATATTAATACCTTCTTGAATAATTTAAATCTCCTCTTTGATTGAAATAACCTTTGAATCTTCTCTTGGAATCAATTCTATTACTAGATCTCTCACCCAAAATTAGTATATATGTGTCAAAATGGAACCTTTAAATGTCTCTATCAATGAATCATTCTAAATTTACAAATGATGATGAGATAACAAATCTTGATGAAGATATATAAAATTGAGCCAGGGCACAAATAATAAGTTATATAATTGGCCTTCAAAATAGATCCATTTAGTCTATAACTAGATACCTAGATTGGTCTACTAAAAATATGGAATTAATGTTAAAATAGATCCAATGTGCCTTCAATTTCGACAATAGATCCAATGTATGTTACTTACCTTGGAAAAATGAATGTTTGATTGCATCTAAAGGTGATTTTACAACTCAATATTGTAGGGATGTTTTCATGTAGGTAATGTTTATGTCATCATATGTCGACATAAAATAAAACATCATACTCATAAAAAATAATAATAGTAATACTACATGTTAGCTAGATATTAATACAATGATATTGATGCATGTGTGAGAGGGAGAGAAACATAAAGAAGCAAAAGAATCCCCTATGAGAGACTAGTTACAAGGAGATATAGGAGATTTATGGTAATGGGAAGGCAAAGGGACTAAACTTTTAGTTCCCATTCCTTTCTCTCTTGTACTCTCTTATTATTATTATTTTTTATATCAATTAATACATTGTTTTCTTCTCCTTTTGTCTTATTCCACTTTACTTTCCATTGTATTTTACATAGTTACTAACCTTAATTGCTAAATTTTCTTGGATACTAAGGCTTACAACCATTTCTTTGTGTTCGAATCCATTTTCAATCATACCTCCCAATTGAGAGGCTCATTGGTATCCAAAATATTAGAGAACCAATATGGATCAATGTGACTTCTATGAAATTATCTGGAATAGGGCTCTAAATTTGGATCCTAGCTACAACTTTGACTCTATCTCAAGATTTCACTCGTGGCTCTGGTCACTAGCTCTAGTTATAGCTATGGATTTGGCTATGGTTTTTGGCTCACTTGTTCATGGAATACAAAAATTTTCCAACTAACTCTTATCTTTGAGAAATATCCATATCTAAACTATGAAATCAAAACTCCTTTCTATTTCTCTCATGCTTGGAGGAAATCCATCTTGGTAGTCAATGAATCCAAGTTGAATGTTGGTCTATGTTTGTTCCATGATATCTCACCATCTATGCTCTCTTGCAACAAACCCTTAAAAGGAAGTGTGGAATGAATTATTCTATTATTGCTTATGAACATGGAAACAAATATCTAGTGCTTGCACATGCTTACAAGCACTTTTTCTTTGCAACAATATCATTGTTGATATTATGGTAGCTGCAGGAGGTATTTACCTCCACGTGTAAACCTGACGAGAATAGAATATTTCGGGAAGCAAGAAGAAACCCTAATTAGTTGGCTAATAACCCTAGAAGACAAGTTGACTCAAGAGGATAACCTGTGTTAGGTTATTAGCCTCCAAGAGAAGAAGTCAGCTAAAGGAAATATTATATACTAAGTAAATATGCACCCAAAATGAGAAGTCGGCCCAAGAAGATTGCCAGATTTAGTATAAATATAGGAGGCCAATCTTCATTCTAGCAGGCATTCTTAGAACTGTAGAAGAAAAACTTGTGCACACTACAGTTGGGCAGTTTGTGTGCAAGTTTGGAGGAGAGCTTCCATTGCAACTGCTACAGCTAGAAGATTTTGGTTTTGTCTTGGACTATCTCTTGGTTATGGTTTGGACTCTCTGATCATCTTTTGCTTGGTGCATTATCCTTGGAGAAAGGTGTGCCACCCTTTTTTTGGCTATCTAGCCTAGGGTTTGCTTCCATAATGATTCTTTGTCAAGGTTAAGGTGCTTGGGGGTGGCCACAACCTATGGTTGGGTGACAATAATGATATTGTCTATGGTTGAATGAGCACATCCATCACATTATAAGAGGTTATGGGCCCACACCTCCTTCATTCAGTCTAACCACTGGAAGGGAGCATAGCCATATGGATACTAAGCTCATTGAAGAACTGCTGCTATGGTTTCTAGCAGGAGCAGTTACCAAAGCATTTCCATTAGGGTTACAAGCAGATACAGTTGCAAAAAACCTAATCCTCTCATTGAGGCACCTTAAGTGAAGGGATTGACCTAATTTTCATATAGAATAGTGTGCCCTAGCCTAGCGCACCTCCTGGTACTCTCAACAAGCTAAGATGTCAAGTTTGAGTTTCTGGTCAAATCTAGGGTTGACCAAGTCAAAGTAGCCATGAATTACCCTATGAAGTCACAAAACAAGTTAGATTGGGATTCTAACTTCATATCATGGAAGACAAGTATTTACCTCATCCTTGCCAAGAATAAAGTGCTGGATATCGTGAAAGGAAAGATCATGTAACCAGAGTTTGAAGAAGGAAAAGAGAAGGAACCACAAAACATTGCAGTTATGGAGAAGTTCAAAGACAGTGACATCAATGCCATGAGTATCATAGTGGAATATATAAAATACCACTTGATACCCTACATCTCCCATCTTGACTCATCTAAGAATATGTATGATTCCCTAACAAACCTCTTCTCAGTCAAAAACATTGGACAAGTAACGAGTTTGAAGAATGAGCTTCGTGACATGAAGATGAATGATGATGACAACATAACATCATAATTTGTGAGGATATCTCAGTTAATATATCAACTACAACCTATTGAAGATATCATCTCAGAGAAGGAAGTGGTAAATATAGTACTCAATGGTCTTCCCAAGACATGGGATGCATTTGCCGCAAGCATGAACATAAGGAAGGGGTATCCTACATTCTAATAAATTTGGACTTACTGTGCACATGAAGAATAAAGGATTAGTGCAAAAGAGAAACCTAAAAAACAATATGATTATCAAGCCTTCCCAACAAGATTCAAGAATTTTAGGAACAAAAGGATGTTTAGTTCAAGGAAGAATCCAAATCAAGAGAAAGATATGTCAGAAATACAATGCTTCAACTGTCGAAAGTATGGTCACTACAAGAATCATTGTCTTGAGATGAAGAAAAAGGAAGGAGACACATGAAGCATCAGTTGCCGAAGAAAAGGAACCTTCAAAGAATATTAAGTAGGAAGAAACAAACTTCTTCTTCTAAGACAAGGTAAACAACACTCTTCATAGTTCTTGTACATACCATGTTTTCTGTACATATCTTGCATATCTATTTCTTAGAAGATAATATGTTCAAAGAGAAACTATACTTATGGAAGAACAACAAGATGAGGACTTCTATCACTATGACTATAAGACAAGATGCAAGATAAGCCAAAATTAGAAAGAAACCTAGAAGAAGTAAAGACAGAAAGAATTCAAGCAATCAAGAGGAAATTGGAAAAAGATTTGTGACTCTTTGCAGAAGTCAATAAGGATGCAGGAGAAAGTGTGGAATCTCCTAGATGGAAGGAGTCGATTACATATTACCAAAGGAAGAGCATGCATTCATACATGAAGCAAGGATTAGGAGGGAGCTAATCCTATGATCCATTGAAGATGATTAAGTATATATCCATGGTAGCAGCCATGAAAAGAAGTACATGTTCAATTTGACTTTAGAATAAGTCTTCTCTGGAAAAAGAAGCCTCAAAAGTATCCCTGGTTGTCCATTCACATCCATGATCCTATGACAAAAGGATGAAGGTGGAATATTTAGGGCATGGAATCTATAGAAAACTCTATGAACTCAAAAGAGAAAGAAAAACATGAGGAAGAACATGAATATTCCAAGAGAGAAAGAAAAGATAGAACAACCAGTCATTGTATCGAGAATCACAAGACTATCAGCCTAATATGAACTTAATAAAATAAATCAAGTAGAGGAACTGAAATTTGTGATGAAGAACAATGTATGGAAGACTTATGAATGAAAACATTGTGAGATCCAGAACTAGAAGTTCTCCCAGATGGAGGGAGAAGACTATGATGATGGTTTGTTCCAAGTAAACCAGACATAACTCTACATGAGATATTATATCATCCAAAATATCCATGGATTGGAGTTTACATCAGATGAATGAAAATACTATTCTCCAAAATAATTGAACAAATAGCGTATGAAGAGAAACCTCAAGGATTTGAGGTATACCAGAAAGAGACCCTTGTATGCAGATGAAAGAAGACAACTTGGTAGAGAACCTCCAATGCACAACATAAGCGTGGTGAAACATTTCTATATTATATCAGAATGCTTACTCAGAACTCCAGAATGATGGATTGCCAATCCATGACAAAGATCTCATGATGACAAAAGAAGTGCCACATGGATATGTTTAAGTTTGATCGTTTCCACGATGTTATGAGCTAGTAGGAAAGAAAAGAGTTGAAATGAACTATGATATACTGTAATGATCAAAGTTATATGAATACTTTGGAGAAAACCAGTGTTCTAGAAAGACTGAAGTACATTGAGATCAAACATTACATTATCCGTGATGAAGTCTAGAAAAGAGAAGTGGTCCTCCAATATATATATCTCCACAGATGAGCAGATAATCATACATTTTGGTAAATCCTCTGTCCAAGATGAAAGAGTTTGTGTACTCAATCTGGAGCTCGTGGAGATGACTTCCTTATTGAAAAAGGAAGAGATGAATCCCAGGTTGGTAGGGAGCACTGTTGTGTTATTGACTTATGGACATTCATTTTTCAGTTCAAAAAATGGTCCAAGATGAGTAGTTCCTTTCCAGTTCGGAAAGTGGTTTGAGATTTTTGATGGACAAGAATTTTCCAGTTCGAAAAATGGTCTAGATTGAATGGTCATTTTTGTAATGAAAATGGTTCGATGGATTGATGATGTACCATAGACAACGATTAACCTTGTGGTTAACATTAGGAATGGTCTAGGACAATATCTCTTCTTGATGATCACTCTCAGTAGTGGTCAAGAAGACTGGTCCACCTCGCCGGACAATCATTTTCTCAAAGCTCACAATTGTGAGCAGTTTCAAAGAATGGTCCGTTTTGGAGGTTGGTATAGGACAATAATTTCCTTTGGAAATGGTTCGGAAAATCATTCCCTAGGGAAGATTTATTCTCTCCAGGATACACTTTGTTTAGTGCTAGAGGAATGGCCCATATAGGTGAATGGTCCAGGTTCAACAATCAGGGATAGGCATTTCCTAGGGAAGACTCATTCTCTCCAGGTTGCACTTTGTTTAGTGCTGGAGGAATAGCCCAGATAGGTGAATGGTCCAGGCTCAGAAATTGGGACAATTATTCTTTCTTTCTTGAGAATAATAGTCTAGATAGATCATCATTGATGTTTTACCTTCTGAGGGAAGATTCTATTCCAGATCTCACATATGTGAGTGGAAAAATGGCCCAGATGATTCAGTTTATATCATAACAATGTTTTTTGTGCAGGTGGATATCAGATGATTGTTATGGAGACTGTATGTCTCTAGAAAATAGATGTATGCCACTGTGGTGGATGTGTTCCACTGATTGTGACTATACATCATTGATCAAGTATCTGTGTGCTACTTGGTGTGTTAGTGTACCACTGAATTGTAGTTATGTACTACTATGATAGACACAATTGTGTCCTATTGAATGACATTGTTTTGATCACCTTGAAGACTATCGATAGTGTTGGAAATGATTATCAGTTAGATGGATGATCAATGGACATATATTTTCCAGACAAAAAATGGTTCAAAACATTTATTATTCTAGGACATATGTCCAAATTAGAAGAATGGTTCTTGTGTCACTCTATGGAGTGAGTGACTTATCCAACATCATGTCTGATTACTCAGATGGAGTATGGTTTCGAGAGATGATGCATTTGATGACATTGATAGTGATGATGGTTCTCATGATATAATCATGAGATAGTCTATATGACTATTTTGATGTTATTGGGTGAATGGTATGTTTGTGCTCAAGACCATTACCTTCAATATCTCCCTAGCTAGGAACGAGTGTTGATATTATGGTAGCTGCAGGAGGTATTTACTTCCATGTGTAAACCTGAAGAGAATAGAATATTATGGGAAGCAAGCAGAATCCCTAATTAGTTGGCTAATAACCCTAGAAGACAAGTCGGCTCAATAGGATAACTTGTATTAGGTTATTAGCCTTCAAGAGAAGAAGTCTGCTAAAGGAAATATTATATACTAAGTAAATAGGTACCCAAAATGAGAAGTCGACCTAGGCAGTTTTCCAGATTTAGTATAAATATAGGAGATTGGTCTTCATTCTGGCAGGCATTCTCAGAACTGCAGAAGCAACACTTGTGCACACTACAGTTGGCCAGTTTGTGAACAAGTTTGGAGGAGAGATACCATTGCAGCTGCTGCAGCTAGCAGATTTCGGTTTTGGATTGGACTATCTCTTTGTTATGCTTTGGACTCTCTGATCATCTCTTTCTTGGTGCAATATCCTTGGAGAAAGGTGTTCCACCCTTTGTTTGGATATATAGCCTAGGGTTTTCTTCCAAAATGATTCTTTGTCAAGGTTGAGGTGCTTAGGGGTGGCTTCGGCCTATGGTTGGGTGACAATAGTGATATTGTCTATGGTTAAATGAGCACATCCATCATATTCTAATAATCATTTGGATGAAAATATTTGTGTGCAATCATAATTCATCATCCAACATTCTATTTTCTTTGGAACTTGTTATGGATTTTTCAAAATTCCCCTCCAAGTTCATTGACCTTTTTGCACCAATCTCCATAAAAAATTTAAGAATGGGTTCTTCTAATGCAATACCGAAAATGACAATTGGATTATGGCTTCCCTTGGCATCAACCTACTATCTATATTGTTGATGTCAGTGAATTCCTATGTTGAGATAACTCCTTGTAAAACTTCTACTCCTTGGACTAGAGGTGCATGAAACTCTTGATCTTCTTCAATCATCACTCTCCACACTACTCTCTTGATTGTGTGGCTACTAGAGTGAATCTATGGATGAAGTCACCAAGAATTTGCTTCCCAATTACCACTCAACTTGCAGTGGTGGAAAAATTTATTAACGTTTTTGTATAATCTTGTTAACATGATCCTTTTCTCCCTATGCCTCTGAATTCACTATTAGTTTAGGGACATATTTTTCTCATTCCTTCTCCAAAATTAATATAGCTTGTGGCACACAAATTTCTTCTTCCAACAAGGTACCACATGATGGTCTTTCTACCCATAGAATGAGCATACCTCTATATACCACTAGTCGAAAGGACGATGGTTGGTATTCATGTAGTAATGAAAAACAAGTGATTCCTTGCATGATGCATTCCCATGTTTCTTCTTGCATTTATGATGATTATTATAATTTTTAAACTCAAAGTTCCACTATGTATGCCATATTTATGGTCTATAGAGATTATCTTAATAGTATTAACCTATGTTTATGTTTAATTATTTTTTTGAACCTCTTCATGTCTCTGATATGTGTGGTTTCAATTTATAACTTGTTTTGTATCTCTTCCTTGACTACTTTTAGTGTGTTGTCTTCTCCTTCTTTTAAAAAAAAATAAATTATGATGTGTAAGGATATTTTGTTATGTTCATGGTATAATAATTCTATTATTTTATTCATTTCTTCTTCAATAGTCTTGATATCCAATTTACTTTCCACAATATTTCGAACACAATTATTATTTATATTTCATTCTATGATCTATTTAATATTGTCCTTCCATTAACCACATTTTAAAGTATTGATGTCCCATTCATGGGTTCGTTGCTTCATTCCCTCATTTTTTTTTTCCATTTCCAGTCTAATATTCATTATTAACAACTTATTCTCCAACACTAATATTTTATTGTGTATTTTCTTATGAATCTTCCCTTCAAGGGATGCATATTTATTATCTAACACTACATCTAAGTATGTTTGAATTTTAACTTCTCTTTCTTTAAGTTCATTTCTATAATAATTCTATGTATACACAAAGAGTTTTTATGGTTACTTTGCTAGGTCTCCCCTTTAAATCCTTTCATATATGCGTTGAATTTATCATATCAAAATAAAGAAACCAAAAGGAAACTCATGAATAATCTTTGATCTCCAATATAGATCCTTTGACAGTTAAGTTAAGGCACACACATTTCCTATACATTTGGTTCTTGGTAGTTGAAGCTAGGTCATGATGTATTTGGATGGTATATCACGAAGCTAAGGCATGATATATTGATATATCCTTGAATCATTTAAATCTCCTCTTTGATTTCAATAAAATTTGACCTCTTCAACTCAATTCTATTACTAGATCTCTCACCCAAAATTAGTATATATGTGTCAAAATGGAACCTTTAAATGTATCTAGCAATGAATCATTCTAAATTTACAAAGGATAACTAGATAACAAATCTTGATGAACATATATAAAGTTGAGCTAGGGCACAAATAGTAAGTTATGTAATTGGGCTTCATAATAGATCCATTTAGTCTATAACTAGATACCTAGATTGGTCTACTAAAAATCTGGAATTGATGTTAAAATAGATCCAATATGCCTTCAATTTAGACAATGGATCCAATGTATGATACTTACCTTGGAAAAATGAACCTTTAATTGCATCAAAAGGTGTTTTTACAACTCAATATTGTAGAGATGTTGTCATGTAGGTAATGTTGATGTCATCATATGTAGACATAAAAGAAAATATCATACTCATAACAAATAATAATAGTAATACTACATGTTAGCTAAATATTAATACAATGATATTGGTGCATGTGTGAGAGGGAGMAAAATATAAAGATTTGATAAATACACATAATGTTATATAGARAAATAGAAAAAGAAAWTCCATATTTACATATAAATAGAAATATTATAAATTATATTTRAACTAAAATTACACTTTTACATATTTATATCTCCSAAATTGTAAATTCTAAATAGATAGAATTAAACTAGACTATAACTCGACTAAATCAACTTATATCATCAAAACTTTTACATTCTAAAATATTTAATCTCTTTTAAAATTAAATAAATTATAATTAAAATAATTTAGTAAATTCTAATTAAAACAATTGGATGATAAAACTCTAAAATTAAATTAAGCTTCAAAATATATCCAATCTGATTTTTTAATTTTAAATTTAATAATAACTTGATTGTCTAAATCAACTTATATCATCAAAACTTTTACATTCTAAAATATTTAATCTTTTTTTAAAATTTAATAAATTATAATTAAAATAATTTAATAAATTCTAATTAAATTATATTTGACTATGACACTTGTATCACAACAAATTAATTATATTAATTGACTATGACACTTGTATCACAACAGAATAATTATATTAATTGCAGGAGGAAAAATGGAACAACCATGTTAAAATCAACTGACCATGACTCCATGAGTGGGGAACATGTTGGAACTATCTCTAGGCTGATTATGAGAAGTGGAAAATCATAGATTTGGCCACTGGAAGCCCCCTAAAATCAAGGATTAAGAGACCTGTGAAAATCCCCAAAGGAGGGAAAAAGACCCGGGCAAAAGTTGATAAATAGCATATGCAAGGAGGCAGGACACTGCCAAGTATGATGGGGAAAGATTTTGATCTCTCCTTGCTATTATGAACACTGCAGATTGAGTGTGAGGCAGGAGGATCCCGTTGAAATGGATTTTCCTTGTTGTTATGAGCACTACTGAGTAAGTGTGAGGCAAGAGGATAACTGTTGGAATTGGAGGACAATACTGAGAAGGAGTTTCCAAGTTTGCCGTCATGGATTCATGTCCAGGCTAAGAGGTGAATCGGGCAAGTGACTTTGGCTTCCCTATTCTATGGTTGGGAGGAATGTGGTTGTTCCCTTTGTCTTTCTATGAAACTGTTCCAGATATGTAAACTTTTCCTTCTTTGTGTGAATGATCATATCTATTTGCTGGAATGTAACTGTGTGAATGATTATTTCTATTTGTTGTAATGTATCTAACTGTACTAAGTTGAGATGAACTCCATAGACGATATCTATTCATTGTATGAAGTTTTATAATCAAGCATTTAAATCTGGGGATCGCCCTTCCTGAATAAAAACCCGAGACAGAGTTATTCGTGTGCAAGTGAATTGATAGTATAAAGTCATCCATAGGCAAAGGTTATTAATTTGTAATTGCAAAAACAAACAGATATGGATTGAGTAGGTTTATACTTATAGACTCATCTATTTATATGGATATATTATTCTATAAGCAAAAGATAGAATCGGACCTGTACTTGGACCTTTATCTCCAATCTAAATAATTGATATGGAAGAATTGAACCATTTGGGTAGTAATTATAAGGAATGCCGAAATGGGATAAAATGATTTAGTATTATAGATCTAGTGTATGTTGATCCAATATCTAGCATTGAAAACATGGCCTGTCCTCAAGGCAATAACCATGGTATTTGAGATTTTAGGGCATAGCGAAATCTAAATGACCCTTATAAATTGGGCAATTGAATGCTCTATAAGTTTAAGGGTTCAAAGACTTTATTCAGGACCTTACTGAAAAATTAACGTAGGCTATTGATTTAGGGCATAAACAGTAGAGGGAAAAAATGTTGTGAAAAATAGAGGTCAATTGGGTTTTCGGAAATTACAAACACAGAACTCAAAAAAAAAAGATTTCATGCACCAAGTTATATTAATGATCGGGATTTTAGGGTTTGGGATTTTGGGGATTTCGAACACCTGATGTTGAAACAAAATGAAATAAGAAGTGCCGAATCGTGAAATGCAAAAGGACTATGGGCCCAACATTTCAAGATTTTGGGGTTCGAGATTCTTGAACACCTGATGCATAAACAAAATGAAACACGAAGTGTCGAATCACGAAATGCGAAAGGATTGTGGGCCCAACATTTCGGGGTTCGGGATTTTGAGATTTAGTAAAGAAGAGGAACCTCACGCATATGTAATAAGCAAATCCCGAATGCTGAAATGGAAACTTGGTATTTTACCTTTTTTTAAAATATGCTCAGTCCTTGTTTGAATGATTCGTGTATCTGATTTTATGCGGCTAATTGTGCTCAGTTGAAATAATTTCCATGGACGACATCAAATCATTGTAATAAGTTTATGTTCAAAGACTAAATTTTGGGAATGGTTCCTTCTGAAAAAAAACACTAGATAAAACTATCTACATATGAACTTGAAAAAACAAGATCCACCTACAGGAGCATTTTTAGCTTTGAAATCAAAATTCTAGGTAGGATTTTCTATGTATAGAGGAGCTTGAAAGGTACCGATCTATTTATAGGCATATGTTTACTTTTGTAATTAAAGTTCTAGTAGATATATCCTTGAATAATTGAATTGGAAGGAGCCTTTACATATAGTACTTCAGGGTTTCAGGGTTTGGGGTTTCACGATTCAGGATTTCAAGACTCTGGCTGCAACATTTCTGGGCCCTTCGAACTCCCGGGAACTGAAATACCGAAAAGGGGCTTAACAGGTTTTTTCCATTTCACACTTCGGGGTTTCGCGATTCGATATTTCGCGATTTTCGACTACAATATTTCTGGGCCCTTCAACCTCCCGGGACTCGAAATGCCGAAAAGAGGCTTAACGATTTTTGGCCTTTTTACTTGAAGCCAACAATCCCGATTCTTTTGAGATTTCACAAACTGGAAGTTCACGATACATCGACTCCAAAATCCCTTGCTGCCCCAAAGACCAAACTTTGAAATGACGTAATTCAAGCACGAGATCAACGCCTCCTGTTACTTCTCATCCAATGGTCGCTACTCCTCCTGAGCTTCTGAACACTACAAGATGATCTGTCTTAACTTCCGCACAGATCTATGAGATCCAACGATGCATGGTATTTCAGTACCTTTCCCAAGGAAATTTCATTGTCCGTTCTTCTAAGGATATCTGACCAAAATGATTTGGTGTTCTACCACCAAATATTGACTCTACGAGAAAGGTGCTATCCCTTCTGAGATTTATCCCTCGAAACATCAAGGGTTCCTTCGACCTAAGGTTAGACAATCGCCTTTATACATTTGAGTATGCTGGTGTAGTTGGAGAATTTAGGGAAGTAATAGAGTCATGGAAGGAATGTACCCACAAAATCTTTTCTGTTTGAATAGATTAGTCTAGTGTAATAATATCCTTATGAACAGAAAGGAATCTTACATCCTCTTAAATTCTAAGCTTAAACGGAATTGAATTATGTCATAGAATTTTTTTTTGTATGGTAAATTTGAGGTCCATCACATATGGTATCAGAGAAAAAGTTACAACACTGGGCCTGAACAGGGCCACATTAAATGCTTAGTATATATTCCGATTTATGAAAAAACTAATAAATCTTGTGAATTCAGACTGAAAGCCTTTTCGGTTTTGTGTTGAATTATGACAGCTCAAGAAGGTTTGAAAATCAATATGGAAGAGAATCTGTAGCAAGGACCTCCTAGAGATCCAAGACAGAACAATGATGGAATTTCACCCACAGAGGTGTTGGAAACAATGAGGAACCTTATTCTTGAACTATAGGTTTTCAAGGCTGACAATGAAAAATCGAAGAAGGCACAACAGGAATAGAAAGAGATAAATGAAGTCTTGTTGTGTATTATAGTAACCAAGAAAAGTCCAAAAGATGATAACCATGAGGAAGAGGCCAGCAGAAGGGCCTCCAAGAACTCTGGTGTGAAAACAAAAAAAGGAGTTAGTTCGTCTGAAGGGACACCTTCAGCTGAAGACAAAACCATACTAGACAAAAAAAGAAAACATGCAGACCACCTTGAAGGAGAATTTATAAAGATTAAACCACCTACTTTTGATGGAGAATACAGGACAGGAGAAGAATCTGAGTCATGGTTGTTGGACATCAAAAAATACTTCCAAATCTACAACTATTCTAGTAACATGAAGGTCAGAATATCCATCTACAACCTAAAGGGGAAGGCCAACATTTGGTGGCAGGACCTGAAATTGGCCAAGGGACTAAAGGAGAAACAGTTGGAATGGTCCGACATCAAGAAGTATTTCAAGAAACAATACCTTTCTGAAATCTATTATGAAAGTAAGATGAAAGAATTTTATGAGTTACGACTCGGACAAATGACGATGGAGGACCTTATAAATAAATTTCTGGAACTACTAAGGTTCGTACCATACATCCGAGAGGATAAGGTAAAAGTCCAAATATTCTTAAGCTGTTTACCACAATCCTATAAGGACAGAGTTGAGTTTGAAAACCCCAAATCCTTGAGTGAGGTATTCAAGAAAGAGAGAATGTGCTATGACCAATATAAACAATAGGTAGAGTTTCCCAAGACCTGGAAGGATAAGAAGCAAGATGGAATAAACCAACGAAAGAAGGGACACCATCCAACTCCTTATCAGAATGCAACAAAAAGTTTCCCTAGGAAGGATTTGCACTCCAATCATCCAAATACGCAAGGTAGCGGTAAACGGTAAACCTAGGACAACTCCCGCGAGCCATTAAAGTGTTGGGAGTGTGGAGAGTCTCACCTAAGGAGGAACTTCCCACGTTTAATTACAACAAATAGAATTGTTGTTCACAATTTACAGGAAGCCTCGATAGTGGGAGACATGGGCAGATGTTTCCATCGGATAAATGCAACCATAGATGGCCGACAAGCCGACCACCAGTCCTTGGTGGTAAAAATCGAAGGTAAAATCCACGACACTCGAATTTCCGTTTTAATTGACCCCGGAGATACGTTATGTTATATTACTCCCGATGTAGTAGAGTTGAATAAGATTAAGAAACAAAAGCACAAAAAATCTTGGCTTGTACAACTAGCAATATGTACTAAAAGAAAAGTAGTTAACTTTATTTCTGATCTTGAGTTCATCTTAGATGGTCAAAAGATAAGGACCAATATGAACATCCTACCACTAGGATCTTATGATATGATTATCGGGATGGATTGGTTGTAACAACACAAAGCAGTACTAGACTGTTATACAAAGATACTTAGCTACAAAAATAATTTTGGCACTGTTAGAACAACCTAAGGCATACCAAAACCTGTGTCAGTTAGAAAAGTTTCAACGATGCAATTCAAGAAATGTATTAGAAAGGGATGTCGAGTTTATGCCATCCAAGTAACAAATCTATTAGAAAAAGAAGATAATCCCAAGTTAGAAGACTTTGTTTTCCTACGTGAATTCAAAGACATGTTTGTCAATGAGATACCAGAATTGCCTCCTAGGAGAGAAATAGATTTCTCCATAGGCTTACTACCCAGATCAACCCCTATCTCAAAAGCACCCTACCGAATGAGTCCACAAGAACTGACAAAATTAAAAATACAATTACATGAATTGTTGGATAAAGAGTATATCAGACCAAGTGTCTCGCCATGGGAAGCACCAGTCCTCTTTGTGAAAAATAAAGATAGTACTCTAAGTCTATGTATCGATTATAGACAACTTAACAAAGTGACCATTAAGAAAAAATAACCCTTACCCAGGATAAATGATCTATTTGATCAAGTTGGTGGGGCCAAGATCTTCTCAAAATTGGATTTACGGTCAGGATATCATCAAGTTGGTGGGGCCAAGATCTTCTCAAAATTGGATTTATGATCCGGATATCATCAAGTTAGGATAAAGGATCAGGACATAAGCAAAACAATGCTTCGAACAAGATATAGGCACTACGAGTTTGTAGTCATACCTTTCAGACTCACTAATGCACCAACCACATTTATGTGCTTGATGAACAACATTTTCAGCCAGTAATTAGACAAGTTCATAGTAGTATTTATCGACAATATTCTGGTCTATTCTAAAATGGAGGAGGAACATGATGATCACTTATGAATAGTTCTGCAAACACTAAGGAAACACAAACTATACGCAAAATTCGACAAATGTGATTTTTATCAAAAAGAAATACAATATTTAAGACATTTCATTTCCTCGGAAGGTATTGCCGTAGACCTGGAAAAGATAAAAGCCATTATGGAATGGATAGTGCATAAGGATGTGGAAGGTATCTGGTCATTCATGGGAATCACCGGATATTATCGCAGATTTATAGAAGGGTTCTCCAAGATAGCCTACCCTATCACGTCATTACAAAAGAAAAGGACCAAGTTTAACTGGTCGCAAAAGTGCCAAGACCATTTTAAAAAGCTAAAAGAATTATTGACATTGACGCCTATCTTGAAGGTAGCATACCCAAATAAAGACTTCACAGTATGCGTTGATGCAAGTAAAGAGGGACTAGGTGGTGTTCTAACTCAGGAAGGGAATTTGATTTGTTATGAGTCCTGGAAATTAAAGGAACACGAGTGAAATTATGTCACTCATGACTTAGAATTGGCAGCAGTAATACATGCCTTAAAAATGTAGCGACACTATATAATGGGCAGAAAATTCTTACTATTGACGGATAATAGCAGGGTGAAATATCTGTCTAACCAACTAGACCTTAATGCAAGGCAAGCAAGGTGGCTAGCCTTCCTGTGAAAATTTGAATTTGAGGTCAAGCATATCAAGGGTAAGGAAACTAAAGTAGCAGATGCTTTAAGCCGCAGAATCCATGGGTCATTTGAGATAAACATCAACAGGGCAGAAAGTGATCTGGAACAAAGAATAAGGACGACAGGTATCAATGATGGAAATTACACTAAGATAATGGCAGAATTTCAAAATAGTATCGCAAACTCAGATAAACCAGATATAAGTATCGACAAGAAGGGACTATTAAGATTTAAAAACAAACTTTACATGCCAGATTCAACAGAGCTAAAATTAACTATTTTAGATGAAGTGCATAAGAAACTGTATTTTGGCCATCCAGCTTACCAGAAAACAATAACAACACTAATAAACTATTTTACTGGCCTAACATGAAGGGCGAAACAACAAAATATTTGGCTAGGTGCCAAGATTGTCAGCAGGTTAAGGCCGAACACCAGCATCCAACCGACCTATTACAGCCATTACTAGTACCATAATGGAAATGGGAGACCATATCGCTGAACTTTATAATAGGTTTACCTAAAACTCAGAAACAGAATGATTCGATCATGGCTGTAATGGATAAACTCAGTAAGTCTACACACTTTATTCCTGTAAAGTCTACTTTTAAAGCTATTAACATTGCTTAAATATTCATGAAAGAAATTTTTAGACTGCATGGTATTCCTAGAATGGTGATTTTAGATAGAGACATAGAATTCAAATCCACTTTTTGGAAGGAATTGTTTGCACGGATAAATAATAATTTGAATTTCAATACGAGTTATCATTCACAAATGGATGGACAAACCAAGAGGACAAACCAAATCATAGAGGATATGCTCCACATGTATGAAAGAACAAAACCAAACAAGTGGGAAGACTACCTACACTTGGTAGAATTTGCATATAAGTTATAACAATGGGTACCAAACTTCGGCTAAGTTGATCCCTTTCGAAATAGTGTATGACAGAAAGTGTACAACTCTAATTAGCTGGGATAACTTGACTGGCAGACTCATGGTTGGACCAGAGATGCTCCAAGAAATGGAGAACATGGTAAGGAAGGTACAACAGAACTTGAAAGAGGCACAGGACATACAAAAGAGCTATGCGGATCAGAAAATAAGACACTTGGAATTTCAAATGGGAGACCATGTTTATTTGAAGGTCAAAGCCCGAAAAAGCTCGCTGAAGTTGGGGATATGTGCCAAACTGGCACCCAGGTTTTGTGGGCCCTTCGAGATACTAGTTTGAATTGGACCCGTAGCATATCAGCTTGCACTTCCAGCTAATATAAGAATTCATAATGTATTTCATGTGTATTTGATGAAAAATTATATTCATGACCCTACTCATATGATTGATTGGAACTTGGTGCAGGTGGAACCCGAAGGCGAGTTCCAGGTGGAACCCCTGCGCATTCTGGACTGGAGGGAAATAACACTTCGGAACAGAGTCGTCGCTTAGGTAAAGGTGCAATGGAAGCACTTTAGTCCTGAGGAGGCCACTTGGGAATTGGAAGGAGATTTGCGGAAATCTCATCCAATCCTTTTCCAGGAAAGGAACAAACACTAAGGACAGTGTTTTACTGAAGGGGGAAAGGATGTGACATCCCCCAAAAATAAAATATTTTTATTTTTGTGTGATGGAAATTTATTTCCGTTTTGGCAAATTCTAATCTAGAATTTTTTTCCCATTTATGGCAATTCCGAATTTCGAATTTAATAATTGTATTTAATGATTGTGACTGTTAGGCAGAGATCTATTTGGAATCAACTAACTATTTGACAATGACACTTGTATCACAACAGAATAATTATATTAATTGCAGGAGGACAAATGGAACAACCATGTTAAAATCAGTTGACCATGACTCCATGAGTGGGGAACATGTTAGAACTGCCTCTAGGCTAATTATGAGAAGTGGAAAATTATAGATTTGGCCACTGAAAGCCCCTAAAAATCAGGGATTAAGAGAGGTATGAAAATCCCCAAAGGAGGGAAAAAGACCGGGGAAAAAATTGATAAATAGCATATGGGAGGAGGTAGGACACTGCCAAGTATGTTGGGGAAAGATTTTGAGATCTCCTTGCTATTATGAACAATGCAGATTGAGTGTGAGGCAAGAGGAGCCCGTTGAAATGGATTTTCCTTGTTGTTATGAGCACTGCTGAGTAAGTGTGAGGCAAGAGGATAACTGTTGGAATTGGAGGATAGTGCTGAGGAGGAGTTTCCAAGTTCACCCTCATGGATTCATGGTCAGGCTAGGGGGTGAATCGGGAAAGTGACTTTGGCTACCCTATTCTACAGTTGGGAGGAACATGGCTATTCCCTTTGTCTTTTTGTGAAACTGTTCCAGATATGTAAACTTTTCCTTCTCTGTGTGAATGATCATATCTATTTGCTGGAATGTAACTGTGTGAATGATTATTTCTATTTGTTGTAATGTATCTAACTGTACTAAGTTGAGATGACCTCCATAGACAATATGTGTTCATTGTATGAAGTTTTATAATCAAGCATTTAAATTTGAGGATCGCCCCTCCTGAATAAAAACCCGAGACAGAGTTATTCGTTTTCAAGTGAATTGATAGTATAGAGTCGTCTATAGGAAAAGGTTATTAATTTGTAATTGCAATAACAGACAAATCTGGATTGAGTAGGTTTATACTTATAGACTCATGTATTTATATGCATATATTATTCTGGAAGCAAAAGATAGAATCAGAACTGTACTCATACCTTTATCTCCAATCTAAATAATCGCTATGGCAGAATTGAACCATTTGGGTAGTAATTATAAGGAATACTGAAACGGGATAAAATGATTTAGTATTATAGATCTAGCATATGTCGATCCAATATCTAGCGTTGAAAACATGGACTTTCCTCAAGGCAATAACCCTGGTATTTGAGATTGTGGGCCCAACATTTTGGGGTTCGGGATTTCATGATTTAGTAAAGCAGAGGAACCTCACGCATATGTAATAAGAAAATCCCGAATGCCGAAATGGAAACTTGGTATTTTACCTTTTTTTTAAATATGCTTAGTCCTTGTTTGAATGATTCATGTATCTGATTTTATGTGGCTAATTGTGCTCAGTTGAAATAATTTCCATGGACGACATCAGATCGTTGTAATAAGTTTATGTTCAAAGACTAAATTTTGGGAATGGTTCCTTCTGGAACAAAACGCTAGATAAAACTATCTACATATGAACTTGAAAAAACAAGATCCACCTACAAGAGAATTTTTATCTCTGAAATCAAAATTCTAGGTAGGATTTTCTATGTATAGAGGAGATTGAAAGGTACCAATCTATTTATAGGCATATGTTTACTTCTATAATTAAACTTCTAGTAGATCTATCCTTGAATAATTGAATTAGATGAAGCCTTTACATATAGTACTTCGGAGTTTTGGGGTTTTGCAATTCAGGATTTCATGACTCTCGCTGCAACATTTCTGGGCCCTTCAAACTCCCGGGACCCGAAATGTCGAAAAAGGGCTTAACAAGTTTTTTCCATTTCACACTTCGGGGTTTCATGATTCGGGATTCGCGATTTTCGGCTACAATATTTCTGGGCCATTCGACCTCCCGAGACTCGAAATGCCGAAAAGAGGCTTAACGGTTTTTGGCCTTTTTGCTTGAAGTCATCAATCCCGATTCTTTTGGGATTTTGTGAACCGGAAGTTCGCGATACATCGACTCCAAAATCCCTTGCTACCCCAAACGCCGAACTCTAATATGAAGGAATTCAAGCACGAGATGAATGCCTCCTGTTGCTTCTCATCCAACAGTCGCTACTCCTCCTGAGCTTCTGAATGCTACAAGACGATCAGTCTTAACTTCTGTACAAATCTATGAGATCCAACGGTCCATGGTATTTCGGTACCTTTCCCGAGAAAATTTCACTGTACGTTCTTCTAAGGATATCTGGCCAAAATGATTTGGTGTTCTACCATTGAATCTTGACTCTGCGAGATGATCTTCGATCCCTGCCTCCCTTTAAGTACTTCAAAGGTGTTATCCCTTATGAGTTTTATCCCTTGGAACATCAAGGGTTCCTTCGACCTAAATTTAGACATCGCCTTTATACATTTGAGTATGCTGGTGTAGTTGGAGAATTTAGGGAAGTAATAGAGTCATGGAAGGAATGTACACATAGAAGCTTTTCTATTCGAATAGATTAGTCTAGTGTAATAATATCCTTATGGACATAAAGGAATCTTACCTCCTCTTAAATTCTAAGCTTAAACAAAATTGAATTATTTCATAGAATTTTTTTTTGTATGGAAAATTTGAGGTACATTACAATAGGGTAAGCAATTTTGGAAAACCCCTCTATAAATCTTTGGTAATATCGAGTGATTCCCATGAATGACCAGACATCCGCTACATCCTTTAGTACCATCCATTCTATGATGGCTCTTATTTTCTCAGGATCGACTACAATACCTTCTGCAGATATTACATGTCCTAGGTACTGTATTTTCTTCTGATAAAAATCACACTTATCAAATTTAACATACAGTTTCTGCTTCTTTAAGTTTTGTAGAACTATTCTTAAGTGTTCTTCGTGTTCTTCTTCTATTTTAGAATATACCAGAATATCGTCTATAAATACCAACACAAATTTGTCCAAGTACTAAATAAAAATGCTATTCATTAAATACATGAGCATGGTTGGTGCGTTAGTGAGTCCGAAAGGTATAACCACAAGTTCGTAATGTCCATATCGTGTATGAAGCATTGTTTTACATATGTCATCATCTTTTATTCTAACTTGGTGATAACCAGATCGTCGGTCCAATTTCAAGAAAATATTTTCCCCACCTACTTGATCAAACATATCATTTATCCTAGGTAAGGGGTACTTGTTCTTAATAGTCATCTTATTTAATTGTTTGTAATCAATGCATAGTCTCAGAGTTTTGTCATTTGCTTTCACAAAGAGGATTGGTGCTCCCCATGGTGAAACACTCGGTCTGATATACTCTTTGTCCAATAATTCTTGTAGTTGAATTTTTAGTTCTGTCAATTCTGGCAAACTCATTCGGTAAGGTGATTTAGAGATAGGGGTTGAACCAGGTAGAAGATTGATAGAAAAGTCTATCTCCCTTCTAGGGGGTAATACAGGTATTTCATTAGCAAATACGTCTCTGAAATCTCGTAGAACAACAAAGTCTTCCAAGTTGGGTTTATCTTCTTTTTCTAACAGGTTTGTTACTTGGATGGCATAAACTTGACAACCCTTTCTCATGCATTTCTTGAATTGCATTGCTGAAACTTGTCTAACTGATACTGGTTTTTGTATAACTTGGACTGTCCTAGTAGTGTCATTTTTGTCTTTATACTTAAGTGTCTTTGCATAACAATCTAGTATTTCTTTATGCATTTCTAACCAATCCATTATGATAATCACATCATATGATCCTAGTGGTACAATGTTCAGATTCGTCCTTATGTTTCGACCACCTAAACTGAACTCATAATCAGAAATAAAGTCAACCACTTTCCTTTTAGTTCATATTGCTAGTTGTACCAGCCATGATTTTTTGTGTCTCATTTTCTTAAGTTTATTTGACTCTACTATGCCAAGGGTGATATAACTTAATTTATATCCAAGATCAATTAAAATAGAAATTCAAGTGTTATTGATTTTACCTTCCACTTCCACCACGAAGGATTGGTGGTCAGCTTGTTGGCCATCCACGCCTGTGTTTATCCGATGCAAGCTTCTACCCACATCTCCCACCGTCGAGGCTTCCTTCAAGTTGTGAACAACAGTTCTGGTTGCTAGATTTAAACGTGGATAGTTCCTCCTTAGATGAGGTTATCCAAATTCCCAACACTTTAATGGTTTATGGGGGCTGTCCCCAAAATTATTTGTTCCCAGGTTCACCGGTTTATTGTTTCCTTGTGCATATGAATTATTGGAGTGAAAATATTTTCTTGGAAGGATTTTTGCTGCATTACGATAAGGAGTTGGCTGGTATCCCTTCTTCCGTTGGTTCATTCAGTCTTTCTTCTTATCCTTCCAAGCCTTGGGAAATTATGTTTGTTGTTTGTATTGGTCGCAACACATTCAAGATTTCTTGAATACATCACTCAAGGACTTGGGGTTATCATAGTCGATTATGTCCTTGTAATATTGTGGTAAACAACTTAGGAACCGCCGGATTTTCACTTTGTCCTCCCAGATATAAGGTACAAACCTTAGTAATTCTAGGAATTTGTTTATCAGATCCTCCATAGCCATTTGGCCAAGTTGTAACTCATAAAATTCTTTGGTTTTTCTTTCATAGTAACTTTTATATAGGTACTGTTTCTTGAAATATTTCTTAAAGTTTACCCATTCCATCTGTTTCTCTTTTAGGCCCTTGGCCAATTTCAGATCTTGCCACCAAATGTTGGCCTTTCCTTTCAGGTTATAGATAGCCATTCTGACCTTCATATTTCTGGAATAATTGTAGATATGGGAATACTTCTTGATGTCTAATAACCACGCCTCAGCTTCCTCCCATGTTCTATATTCCCCATCAAATGTAGTGGGTTTGGTTTTCTTAAATTCTCCCTCAAGGTGATCCACCTATTTCCTTTTCCTATCTGGTTTTGTTTTATCTTCAGCTGAAGGTGTAACTTAAGATGAACTATCCCCTTTTTCTGCTTCAGGACCAAAATTTTTGGAGGCCCTTTTACTAACCTCTTCCTCATGGTCATCGTTCTTTGGGATTTTCTTTTTCACTATACTACGCAACATGAACTCATTTATTTCTTGTTGTTCCTGTTGTGCCTTCTTCAATTTCTCATTTTCTGCTTTGAAGACTTGTAGTTCAACAATGAGATTCCTCATTGTTTCCAGAACTTCAATAGGTGAGATGTATTCACTATTCTATCTCGTATATTCATGAGGTATTTGTGCATGATTTCCCTCAAGTATGATTTCTGCGTCATCTTGGGCTACCATGATTACCACAAAAACAAAAAGGAGTTTTCTCTTTGTAACAACATTTGTTTTTGTTAGCTTTTCATAATCATAAAAAAAATAATGTGCTAAGTAAATACTTTGACCGTGTTCAAGGTCCAAGTGTTGTAACCTTGGCTCTGATACCATATGTAATGTACATCAATTTCGTCATAAAAAAAATAAAATCTTCTAAGGGGTATTATCCCTAAGTTCCTTACAACAACTTTCAACAAAAGCAATAACCCTTTTATTTCCATTATTAAACTCTGGTATTTATTCAACTTATGAATGTTAATGATGACATTACTACTCAGTCCCACTATATAACACTTTCCTTTCAATTCTTGGGTCATACTAACATTTGTTTATGGGTATAAGTTTATATTGGTATTAACTTGAAAATGAAATAGAGGAATAGAACTTAGGGTCCTAACCTCTCTCCTTTCGACACCCTCCATATCTGTGCACAAGACTAAATGGACCATACAAATAAGACGTTATGCCTAATGTATGGGATGTTGGATTATTTAACTTAGTGATATGTTGGTTTTAATCCTAATTTGTTTGACTCTCTCATACATGACCATAGTCCTCGACAGGATTACTCTGTAAAACACTTGGTTGGTTAAAGTTCTTTCATTCATAACATAGCCTAATGGTCTTTCCAGTTAGAAAAAAACCCATACTAACAAATTTGTTAGCTCTGCCAGACTTAGGCAAAGTATAGTTAACTGGTGCTAACTGGATAGTGGTGGTTGAATATTTCCAAAATGTAGTTTTCGAGGAGATCGACCTCCTACTTTGTAATTCCATTAAATGTGATAGGAGGTTTATGATAGTGGAGAGTTAACCTTTGATCAGCCATTAATGGAGGCAGGTGAGAAACGAGGGCCAATTCTATATCTCCATCAAACCCAAACACGACAAGTGACCTCTATCACATGGCCGTGCTTCCCTTGTACCTTCAACATTCATGCTGCATGGGGTTCATGCTTTAGGGTTACCATAGTTGTCTACTTGTCATTTTTGTGAAGCGATTTTGGAGTTGAGCTCTACTATTCTCTTTGTTTTCTTGGCATGGGGAGTATGGCGGCTTGGATCACCTTTCGAGACTGATTATACTACTAGTACGTGGAACTTCTATTCGTTATGCATTCTACTCAGTCGCTTTGCAATGTTCTTGACCTTATGTCCTTTCTATTCCTTCCAATGAATTCACATAGGTATCATTTGTCAGGTGATTTTTTTTTAGGGTTAGTCGTCTCCTTCATTCTATATTTTCTTCTGTGCAAATACACGATGTGAGTCTCTTCAAGACTTCACTAGACTATGGCCCATAATTCCATGTAAGTTAGGGATTCACACTATATCTGCATACTATACTTAAACACGATAAGGTAATTTCATGGGGCCAATTTTCAAATAACGTTTTCTATCCTGGTTGGACACCTGTAGTGAGTTTTCTGCACAAGCCCTCTATTTCCTATCTACCCCAAGGAATTTTTATGCATGTCAAATTCTTATCAGAATGTTTTAAGAAAGTTACTTTCAGTATAACCATAGACAAGTATTTTATGTATCCCGCGTTGTAAATTTAAAGGAAAAATTGGGTCGTCCCTTTTCGTGCTAATACAACTCTGTGAAATCGGCACGGTGTTCACCCTGTGTTTCCTTTCTTTAGATGACTATTCTTCGACGATAATAGAAAGTTTTTGGGGATTTCTATTGACCTAAGGCTTCCAATTTGTACACTTGTATTTAGAATAAATATTTGGTTATGTTTGTTATGCGACTCACGTACTTCATTGTGATCATCATTCATGTATTCTTTCCTGTAATGTTTTTCTTTGATTTATTCACTCGTGCTTATCACTAATGATGGGACCCTATGATTTGTGAGGGTACCCATTAGGGATTCTTGGGCTCCTCCTCCCCTTTCAGTCTATAAAGTTACTCAGCTCATCGCCACAGTGAAGGATATCGGATCCCTCCATTCAAAGTTAAGTATGGAGATCAATTTTTGTCGCCTGCTTAAGAGGTATTCGGGTTCCATCTTGCCTCTTTGAAGAAGGGCCTAGGAGACTAATGGTAGAAAGATTCAACTAAAGAGTTACCTCTGTGGTAGAGATTTATACGTTTTTATGCTAGTTTTACCTCTATTACTTGCCTTCATGGTCAAATTAAGAGGGTCGATTTTTAAAATTGTATAATTGGCTGAATGATTAAGTCAGATTTTTACTATGTCCTAACTCGAAAATTATTGGAATGGAAAATACGATTTGATTTTCTTGGAATACTGGAACTGTTCTTTGACATTCTGAAATAAATGATATTGTGAATAATATATGTTGTTTTCATTCTTGTAGCTTTACTTTCAATCTTTATCGCCGTAGATCCTAGGAAAAATAAAAGTGTTGGAAGCATAAATTCTCATGTTTATTGTTGTAACATTTTAACCTAGACTTGTAATAGTTAGACAGACCATTTGTTTTCATTCCGAGTTGTACTCAAAGTTTTCTAGAACGAATTTACCTCTCTTCTGAGCATGCAAATGTCTGAAGCTATTTGTTTCCCTGTCACAGTTGGTGTTGATTGGTTCTAAGCATTAGGTATTACAACAGGTCTGAGTCTATCACTATAAAATAGATTAATAGTTACGACTATGTAAATTATATCTGGAACATTTTTCTTTATACATATGAATTATATATATAGCTATTCTTTTGATTGTACAGAGGTTTATATATAACTGTTAGAAAGTTTCATATTAATTACTTAATACATGCGTAGAACGTTATAATTGTACAATGCCATTTCTTTGCCATCTACTATTTCAATTGCCGAATGGAAAAAAAAAACATATATATTCATAACTACATTCATATAATTACATAAATATTTTGTGAATCCCTATCATAGTAGATTTTTGTCCTGATTTGCGCCTTTTGTTTGTATAGGTTGAAAACAGAACTTGAATACTCTATCAGCATATGATCATATGACAGATAGAAACTTCTAGAATTCGTATTTGTATCTTCTTGATTACTTTATACAAGATAACTCTGTTCTTTCCATGACTAATACACAGTGGCTTTGCAAAGCTATTTATTATTTACATTCTATTCCTACCACCGATATAATACTCAATCATTTTATCAGTCCATTCATTATCATAATAGCGTTGTTCCTATAACACATAACATATTGTGATCCTATAGATACAGTCTTTATTCAAACATAATTACTTCCACAAAAAGTACCCTACAATAACTCTATAATTCTATCTAGACACACATGAACAATAGGGAATTCATCTAGAAATAGAAGGCATGTATAATCATTTCAATGATACAAATAAAATAAGAGGTAAGCAGAGGAACATATCTGAATAAACACTGGAACAACAAAGGGAACAACCAGGTTCCTCCCAACCTTAGAACAGGGAAGCCAAATCACTTGTCCTATTCACCCCTTAGCCTGACCATGAATCCATGAGGGATAACTTGGAACTCCCCTCAAAAAATTATTTACAGTTTCAACAGTCCTCTCCTTGCCTCACACTCATCCAGTAGTGTTTGTAACAACAATAGATAGATTTTCTTTTCCCCAACATACTAGGCAACATCCTGCCTCCTCACATATGCCATA
>JASDQU010508061.1:8877-23552 GCA_032191745.1 Picea mariana
CAAACTAATATAGCGTTAAATCTTCTTAATACGACTCTTAAAACTGCTGACACTCGAGAAGAATTAGAACGTTCATGGATGGCCATTGAACAAGACATTGTAACTCAGGAACAGTTGGAAGTCAGACGACGTGAACGCAGAAATCTTCATTAACTTCCCGCACCAAGGTTAGTGAAATTTTCTATCAACTATTATCATATTTTTTGGATGCCTTGACACTGTACTTTAAGCCTTAGTACAGACTCAGGAACAACAGTGGGGAACACACAAGGAAACAATCAAGGATTGGTACCAATGTAAGCAGTTACTACGCATAAGGTTCGATGTAGAATAGAAAAACAACAAGCAACAGAAGCATGATGGATAGGGGGCACCAACGGAACACTTGGAGAAGTGCAGAGTGTTGTGGAAAATGACACCCCCATAGGAATGGCCTCATCATTGTGTACATACCTTAGAGGGCATACTGGCAAACTGGTATATAGACTAGGAACTATGTAGAGGAACTTCAAGCTCGATAATATTGAAAAAAAAAATTACAGTCACTTTCTCATTCGAGCATGAGAACCCCAATATAGATGCAACACTTAAGCAGATAAGAGGGGTGATATTCATTAAGGAACTAGAAGTCGAACTCATAACCGAAGAACAACAATGGAACAAACAGAAAATCAGTTAACTATTGTCATGTTACCATGTCCAGGAGGAAGCACCAGATGAAGACGATCCACACGATATTCAAATTAAGGAAGCGGAAGGCGAAACAAAATTGGAGGGTCCACCTCTAGAATCAAAAGTAATTGTTGTGACGATCAAGGTGAAGAAATTCAACACTAGGAAAATTGAGAATCCCAAAATTGCCAGCACTGGAGACTACTGGGATGAGAAAACAGTGGAAATCATAATAGAGTTACTGCACGAGTACAATGATCTGTTCCCCACAACATTTACAAAAATGAAGGGCATAGCAGGAGAGCTAGGAGAAATGAAGATACCACTCAGATATGAGGCAAGACCGATCAGATAGAGACCATACAGATTAAACCCGATATATAAGAAAAAATTCAAAGCTGAGATTGACAGGATGCTCGAAGCTGGAACCATAGAACTTGTGGAGAAATAAGAATGGATAAGATTGATGGTAGTTCACGAGAAAAAACAAGGTGGAATAAGAATATGCATTGACTTAAGGAAGTTGAATGATGCATGGCTACATGACCTGTTCCCTATACCTTTCATAGATGAAGTATTGGAGAACAGAGGAGGTCACAAAGCTTACTGATTTACTGATGGATTCCCATTTTATCACCAGATAAATATAGCACAGGAAGACATATACAAGACAAATTTTGCGACATAATGGGGATCCTACCAATACACAATCATGTTGTTTGCACTGAAGAATTCAATAGCAATATTTTCCAGAGTAGTCGTCGTTGCATTCAAGGAGTTTATCCACCAGTTTCTAGAGGTATACTTGGATGTCAGGATAGTCTATAGTCTATTGAAATAACATGTAGAGGTCTTGTGACTAATGTTAGAAGGATGCAGGCAGTGTCATATATCATTAGACAACAAGAAATGTATCTTCATAACACCATTTGGGATACTATTGGGACATATAGTGTGCAAGAAAGGTTTACTAGTAGATCTTGCAAAGATTGTAGAGATTGTTAACTTTCCACCACAAAAGACAGTCTGTCAACTAAGAGAGACATTGGGACACACAGGATATTACAAGAATTTTATCAAAGGTTACACGTAGATTACTGTGCCAATGGAGAAACTGTTAAGGAAAGATATAAAGTTTCAATGGAATACCCTAAAAGAAAAGATGGCCATCGTGCCAATACTACTATTTCTAGACTGGAGAATACATTTCATGTACATGTAGATGCATCGGCCATATCACTTGGAGCTATTTTGGCACAGCCAAGAGTGGGAGAATTGGATCACCCTATAGCGTTTGCGAGTAGAAAACTATCAGAATCAAAACAAAAATATAACTAACTGAGAGGGAAGGCCTAGCTATGGTCTACGCACTGCAAAAATTCAGACATTACTTATTGGGAAAACAATTTAATATGTTCACAGATCACTCAACCCTGAAATACTTAGTCAACAAGACAGTGTTGAGGGGAAGAATCTGTCGATGGTTACTACTGTTTCAAGAGTTTGATTTTGAGGTAATAGTCAAACCAGGAATTTGAACACAGGACCTGACCACATCTCAAGGGTCACGAACACAGAAGAACCTACAAATATAGAGGACAAATTTTCAGACACACAACTATTTTCAGTCCATATAGTGGATGAATACTTTGCAGATATCATCCACTACTTAAGCACAGGTACTGCGCCATAGGAATATAACATTGTGCAAAATAAAAACCTGGTAGTCCGGGCTGCAGACTATCAGTTGATCACAGGACACTTATACAAAATGGGTGCATACAACATCTTGCAAAGATATGTAATAGAACACAAAATACCAAGGGTTTTAGTAGAAGCCCATGAGGGTATAATAGGAGGGCGTTACGGAGGCAAATCTACCATGTAGAAGGTATTGCGTGCAGGACTATGGTGGTCGACCATTCAGAGAGACTCAAAAGAGTACTGCCAGAGTTGTCATGTATGTCAAAGGGTTGGTAAACCTAGTAGAAGGGATGAGATGCCATTGCGACCATAGGTAACATTGCAGGTATTCAACAAATGGGAAATAGACTTTGTGGGACCAATCAACCCACCAACAAAGAGGACAGGAGAAAGGTACATTATCACTGTGACATAATACCTGACAAGGGTGGAAGCAACACCAGTGAAGCACTGCAATGCAAAAAAAACAACACATTTATTATTCGAACAAGTAATCACTAAATTTGTTTGCCCAAGAATATTGATGAGCGACCAAGGAACGCACTTCATTAATAGCACTATTAAGGCTATGACTAAATAATTTGAAGTTATCCATCAAAATATCACACCATATGATCGACAAGCAAACATAATAGTAGAAGCATTCAACAAAATCATGGAAAATGCACTGATAAAGATCTGTAATGTCAACAGGGATGATTGGGACCTAAAAATACTAGCAGTATTGTGGACATACAAAATCACATGAAAGAATTTGACAGGAAACATGTCATTCAAACTGGTATATGGCCAAGAAGCAGTGGCACCATTATAATTTTTAGTACCTAGTCTATGCATAGCAACAATTACACATATGATAGAGTGAGATGCAGTACAGGAGAGACTAAATCAGTTGTTGATCATGGAGGAAGATTGGATCCTAGCAGGGTTCCACCAACAAGTTCTAAAATAAAGGGACAAATCTTGTCATGACAGACACATCAAGAAGAAAACTTTCAAAGAAGGAGACTTAGTGTTGATGTATGACAGAAAATCTATTCAACATCCAGGAAAACTCAGAATGATCTGGTTAGGACCATACGAAGTAAAAACTATCACAGATGGGGGATTTGTACAGTTGAAATAATTAGGAGGCACAAAAATCATAGGGATGATCAATGAGAGTCAACTGAGGTTATACAAGGACAGTCAACCACCCATAACCTAAAAGTCACCGCGTAGTAAAATAATAATAATAATAATAATAAAAGCAGGATATCAAAAGGTACCAATAGAGGTATAGTGCAATGAAAGGAGAAGGAGCACGCACACTTAGGAATATGAACCCAATGAAGACAAGGCCAATGGTCAGTTCAAAATGGAAACAGCGGGAAAGGTAAAGATGGCAAAAGAAGTACTAAATGACGAAGGAAAGTAGACTTAAATGCTAGAAATGACCGATGGGACACCACATTAATAACGATAATTGGAGATAGTGAGGGAAAGTAATGGCAAGTACGAAGGAACCATAGGTTCATTGAATCCGTAATAAAGGTAGCATCTTTTACAAGCTTCATATGATTCCCATACAAAGCAAGGATGTGGGAGAAAAAATATTATTGCAAAATCAAAAGAGGTATAGAGAGATAGAGCATACGAAGCACATAGCGAAGTTTATAGAAGCTACTGATCTTGGTGAACGGCCATATTTTCCACCATGGAACCACCGAAACAAGCAAATCCAAGCTAAATTTCCAAGCAATCTAGAATTAGGACCAAAGCACAGGTACAATCACAGGAAAATGAACAACAACCGCTAGAGTTCATCAATGTAGATGAAATCCCATCACTGGATACAACAATAGTTAACCCCGCACCCATTGCGGAGGAAATGAAATAGAAAACACCAATAGGAACGCACATGGATATGCTAGAGGAGTGATAGGGTTGATAGAACGAGGGCACAGGAATCCAAGTGAAATCAAAAAACCATGAAGAAGCCCGATGAGTCAATGGGATGGCTACAAATCAAGATTCAATGATCGAGCTAGAAAAGTCACAGAAAACCATGTCGAAACATCCATAGGAGGGAGTAGTGGAAGATTTCATGAGCCAACTAGAATAATATGCCAAAGAAAGACCAATGGAGGTTGGGACCTCGAGTTAGCCACCACCACGACAAGCACACAGTACATAGCTCACCGTGTAAACAACATGATGTAACAATTATTTTGTCGTGTATACCAGAGGGGGTATGGGTGAAATAGATTTGTTGGGGTATGTAGAAAAACTAAAGTACTCAGACCATGATTTAATAGACACAGACAATTTCTTGAAGTGCGTGAAGAAATTCTACCCACAGACTATGGATCTAGATGCAATTGGGGAACCGATTCATCAACCACTCCAGTGGGCAGCACGATTGGAAAAAATGGGGATTTTAGGTTTCCTAGAACTACCACACTTTGATAGAGGACAGTATGCAAGAAATTGCGTAAATAAATTGATGGTGGTCACACATGGAGGACATCCTTGGTGAAAAATTCCTGAGGAATATATTATATAAGTAAGAACTGCCAGATAAGACAAAATCATAATCAAACTTGAACAGATCCAAAAGGAGTCAAATCAGAAAGAACCCAGTAATCAAGAGAAAATTAGAATAAGACTTGTGACACTTTGCAGAAGACAATAAGGGTGCAGACGAAACAATGGACTCTCTTACATGGAGGGAGTTGATTACATAATTCCAAAAGAAGATCATGCTTTCATGCATGAAGCAAGGATTAGGAGGAAGCTAATCCTAAATTATATGATCCATTGAAGAATCTATGAAGATTATGAATTATCTTCCTGTGTTACCATTGAAAGTATCAGCCATCATAAGCAACATGTGTTTAGTTTGACTCTAGAAGTCTTCTTTGAAAAGAAGTCTTAAGTATCCTTGGTTGTCCATCTACATCCATGTTCCTATGATGAAAAAAAGAGGTTGGAATATTCATGAAGGAAGGACATGGAATCTATAGAAGACTCCATGGACCCAAAAGCTAAAGAGGAACATCAGGAAGAACATGAAGATTCCAAGAAAGAAAGAAAATCCAAGACAACTAGTTAGTATACCGAGAATCATAAGACTAACAGCTTGAACCCACTAGAAGTAATCAAGTAGAAGAAATGGAAGTTGTGATGAAGAACAGTGTATGTAAGAAAATGTGAAAAATACTTATAAATGGAAGCATTGCAAGATTCATAACTAGAGGTTATTCTAGAAGAATGGAAAAGACTATGATGACAACTTGTTCCACTAGACGAGATGTACCTTTTGCAGTATCCATAGATTGAAATTTACATCTAAAAGACTATTCTTCCCAATAAAGCAAATTGAGAAAGAATATTATACTAGAAAGAAACCCATGTATGGAGATATAAGAATACCTTGTATGGATTCAAACAACTTGATTCAGATTATCTCATATACAGCTGAAGTGTGGCGAAAACGTTCTATGACAGAGATAATGTATCAGAATGGTTACTCAAAAGTCCCATATGATGGATTGCTAATTCATGGAAAAATCCCATGATGACAGATCTGAAGAAGTTGAGAGACTCTAATCCAGAATCGACAATTTATTGGATCCTTAAAGTATTTGGAGAATACTAAGTCAGATATTTTCCTTGTGGGACGTTTGAGTTATGATATACATCTACATGGATTTATCCATTCAGATTGGGTAGGGAGTGCATATGACAGAAGAAGTGCTACTTGGATATGTTTCAGTTTAATCTTTGCCACAATGTCATGAGATAGCAGGAAAAAAAAAGTTTGTTGCAATTAGGAGAAGAGTATATTGCACCTTGCAATGCTTGTACAAAAGCAATAACTTTATTTTTGGACCATCTGATCAGGTGTTGAATTCAACCATGATATATTGTAATGATCAGAGCTATGTGAAGATTTCAAAGAAACCAATGTTCCATGGAAGGATGAAGTACATCGAGATCAAGAATTATATTCTCTGTGATAAAGTTCAGAAGAGAGAAGTGGTTCTCCAGCATATATCCACAGATGTGCAGATAGCAGGTATTTTGGTAAAAAATCTATCCAGGATGAAAAGTTTGCGAAACAAGCTGGGGCTCGTGGAGATGACTTCCTTATTGAAAAAGGAAGTGATTACTCCCGGGTTGGGAGGGAGCAATGATATGTTATTAATTTATGGAAATTCATTTTCCAGTTTGAAAAATAGTCTAGGTTGGGCATTTCCTTTCCATCTCGAGAAGTGGTTCAATATTTCTGAAGGACATGCATTTTCTAGTTCAAAAAATGGTCCAAATCGAACAATAATTTTCATAATGAAAATGGTCTGATAGATTGTTGATGTACCATAGATAGCAATTCCCCTTGTGTCCATTGTGGGGAAATGTTCTAGGACTTTCAGTCTTCTTGGGAGTCACTTTGAGTAGTGGTCAAGTAGAATGGTACACATTGTTGAGTAGTCATTCTTTCATAGTTCACAGTTGTGAGCAGTTTTGAAGAATGGTCCGTTTTGGATTTTGGTACAACAAAATAATTTCCATAGGAGATGGTCCAGATAGTCATTCCCTAGGGTCGACTCATTCTCTCTGTTGGAGATACTTCACACACACCTAGGATTTGTTTTTCTTAAGGTTTTCCCTATGTTTATTAGTCATCATTCAGTGTCCTATATTTTAGGATGAATATTCCTCTAGGAGAATATTCTCTTCAATTCACACTTCAGTTTGATCAGTTGAGTGGATTATAGATTCCACATTGGGATTATCACCATGCAACATGTTGGAAGCAGGCCAAAGAAGAAAGAAAAGCTATTTTGGGAAAGAAGGCATGCACGAGGAAAGCAACAGGTGGAAGGAAGAGAAGCACGTGCGCATGCAATGAAGACATAACAATGTTAGGGTTAGGGTTTTTGCGATACATTGTAATGGATGGCGAGCCAGAAACATATAAATATAGATACCTAGGTCTCATAGAGTCAGAGAGGAAGGAGAGAAAGGAAGTAGAATATAGAGGAGGAGTCATGTTTTGATAGCTAGTTGTAATATTTTTCTATATGACCTAATTTTGTAAGTTGTTGAGCCAGAGAGGAGTAAGAAGGGTACATTTTGAGGGTTATATTGCAGGCTAAGGATCATGGTTTGATCTATTCTACCTCATAATAGATCTTGACCTAACTGAGAGGAGTTATAAAGCGCACGACACTGTAGTTTTGGAACTGCTATAATAAAAGAGCCGAGAAGCCAGATCTTTGTAGATGTAGCACAGGGGGGGTGAAACATAGTAAAACCTGTGTTATTCGATTGAATGCATATTTTCTTACAGTTTTAGAGTAGTTGTTGATATGATAATTGAATGAGTTGATTATATTTTATGCATGACAGTTTATTACATTAATATTTGAAATAGAATTCTAGGCACACACCTCCCAGATCTCCACTCAGTCCTGGGTTGCAAACACATGCGTATTGCAACCACCCATTAAGACTATCTCGGGTGAGACTGCATAATTCACTCTGTGCACTGCATTGCCTTCTCATTTACTAGGAGGGTCGATAGTTTTAGAGGCTTTGTTGGAGCCCCAAACAGACATGAACCCTGGGTCAATCAAGCGTATTATAAACTCAGACAAATAAATAATAACCAACAAATGGTTATGTTGTCATTGGTTGGAATAGTAGAGGATTGAGTAGACAGGATCTATTGAACATTTGTGAGATCTGCGGAAAGTGGGTCAAGAGAATACTGAAGCGGATGATGAAAAGAAGAAAAGAATGAGTTGCTCGAAGGGAATGTTGAGATCGTGGAATCCCACAAAGGAAGAAATCAAAAGCTAGTTGAAGACAAAAGAGTTTGATTTTGCACAGAAAGATAACAAAAACTTAGAGTAACACCACGCAAATATCTTGAGAAATATGTGTTTACTAATTTGCATGAAGTCTTTTTCTGTGATTTTCCACACTTATTGCAGTAGTGGATATTAAGGTTGAAGGATAACCACGCAATGAAATGGATCGGACAGTTAGAGTGGACCCCAGTATAGATTGAGCAGTTACAGCAGGTGAACAACAAATTCACCCGCGCAGTAGATTTTTGGCTCGATGGTATTCCAACAGGATTTATAACAGAATTTACAGTCGCTACAGTGAAGTCGTACATTGCAACTAAGCAAGAGTTTCTACGTGGGCATCGAGGAAGGTATACTAGATCGATGTATACTTCTATTAAGATACTACTATACAAGAAACGGGTAATGACAATGGATTTAGAAAGCTAAAATTCCTTGCATGCATGGGGGAAGGAGGGAAACACTGACAGAAAGAGGAGAAATTGAAGGATAAATGGAAGGATGAATGGATAAGGGAAATAAGGAGGAACCCTTGGACCTAATCATGATGGATGATGACCAGATCAAGCGGATCACGGTGATAGATGGAAAGACGTGTAGTGGATTACCCTACCAATACAAGGTGAATACCAAGAAGAGAGTCATAGCCGCGAGGGAAGGCTTTATGAGAAAATAAGAATAGGTAGAGGATATTCATGTTGTGGAGAAAATTGAGGAAATCATGCGTGCAACATATGAGAGGAAGATGAGTGTTGGCACAGGGGCAGACCTAGGTTTCAGCGCTAATAGCGCACCAACAAGCCCTAACTACTGGCCCTTTCTGCAACACTTGCAGAGCAAATGTAGTCTCACTCAAAGTAGAAATAGGGGGTTGCAGGACATAGGTGTCTACAACCAAAGGAAATGCAAAGTGAAACCAAGGAAAAAACACACAGAGATCTATCTATTGTTTATCTCACTTAAGCCTACTTCGCAATTTATATCTCAGATCTATCAAAACAATGCATCAACAATATAATAGAGGGAAAATAACACAACATCCATCACACATAACAACAAGATATACGTGGTTCGCCCTCTCCCTAGGGCTATGCCCACATAACTGTGTTTCTTGATATATTAGATGAAAAATACAGTTCTATCTACACACTTAGCTTGCAGATATCTCTCTCTTTCTCTTCTTCGCTCCCCTCCTTGTGTACCCAGCTATAAGGTTGATCTTCGCTACCAGCTGAATATATTACAATACAAGAGTTTTCTCACAACACAATTCTTCTCTCACGCGATCAACAATCATCACTCTCTTAACCCACAATGATGAAACAATTATTGCCCAACCCCTCGATTCTCCTAAACCTTTATTTATACATTACATGACAAACGTCTATGTGTGAAAACCCTAGATCCAAAACCCTAGGTCCACTTGACCCACACTTTCAGGGCTTCACCAACCTATCTTTCCTTCTTTCCCATAAGATTCTCCAAAGCATTCGTTGGTGGATTTTTCCACTTGCAGAGTTGTCCATAATCCCTCTTCCTTGTTGATCTATATTCCTCAATCTTCTTTTTCAATGGCTTTCTTTCCCTTACTTCGCTCTTTGTTTTCTACTTCTTTGATCACTTCGACCCATTCTTAGTCAATCTTCTTTCCACGCAGTTTGTGCTTCGTCTTTTCTCTTCCTTTTTCTTCGATGTCTTCCTTAATACATAACCAGGTCCCAACAACCAGAGGTCCAAGAGCAGGAAGAGAAGGAAACAATCCTATCCATATTAATGTCAGTGTGCAACCCATAAACTAGAGAAACCCTAAACGGTTGGAGAAGAACCCTAGAAGACAAGTAGGATTAAGAGAAAATGTAATATTATTTTATTATCCTCGAAGAGTAGAAGTCAGCCCATTTATCTCACTTGGAGGACTATAAATGGAGGGCGCTAGAACTCATTTGTGGCTCACTCACTCAAAACTGCATAAGACCATTAGTGCGGAAGTTTGGACAGGAGTTGCAGTCGCAACTGAAAAATTTCCAGTTTTGTCTTAGACCTTCTCTTGGTGATGGTTTGGAATTTCTTCTTGGTATGATAGCTCTCAAGAGAGGTAAGCTACCTTGGTTAGCTATTGGTTCTATGGTTTTCTTCAAGAATTATTCTCTCTGTCAAGGTTAAGGTTCTTGGGGGTTGCTTCGGCCTATGGTTGGGTGAAAATATTGCTATATTGTCTAAGGTGAAATTATCACACATAATTTTATAACATGTTATGGGCCCACACTATCTTTGGATAGTCTAACCGTTGGAAGATAGATTGGGAGCATTTGTTCAGTCACATTTGCAGTTGCAGTCAACATTTTTGTTGTAACAATGAAACCTTAAACCTCTTGTTAAGGAACCTTACATGAAGACATTGACCTAATTTTTGGATAGACTAGTGCGCCCTAGCCTAGTGCACCTCCTGGTACTCTTAGCAAGCCAAGATGTCAAGGTTTATTTTTTTGTCAAAATCAAAGGTTGACCAAGTCAAAGTAGTAATAACTTACTCTATGAAGAAAGAAAGCAAGTTAGAAGGGGATTCTAACTTCAGAGCATGGAAGACAAGGATTGACCACATCCTTTCCAAGAATAAGTGTTGGATATCGTGAAAGGAAAGATCATGGAACCACAATTTGAAGAAGGAAAAGAGAAGGAACCTCATAATGTTGCAGTTGTGGAGAAGTTCAAGGACAATCACATCAATGCTATGAGTATCATAGTTGTTATATTTTCAATGAGCTATGGCTCAAGTGTCCTCTTTAAATTTTATGTTTAATCATTAATTGAACCATAACTACTTCAGTAAACCAAGATCACAAGAAGAATAACCATGCACAAAAACAAAAGAAGTATCCTAGGAAACCCTTCTCAACATGGTAAGAAAACCCAACCAATCCTTTGATATATTTCTCAAGAGAAAGACCTCCCACTTGATCACCAAACCTAGCACACAAGAGGGTGGCGCAATTCTCATAATTTTAGACCACAACTTCTCAAATCGTGAGGTGACACAATGTTAAGTGTGTTTCCTAAATGGGGATTCACCTTTATTTATATAAGACTTGTAACATCAAATGATGAGTTTATTGACACAATAGGGATGACCTCAATAAATCAAAATATAATTAATAATTTCCATATTAATTATCTTTTATATTAATTATCTTTTACATTAATTATTAATCAGATTAAGTTGGGGTCCACCTATACCCTTTACATTACAACTAGGGTTACAGGTAGGTATGACTCTTGAACAATATAGCAAGGGATCTAAGACACCCACTAGTGCTCATCCACTAGGGGCACATCCATAGGGATTTCCATATCTCTAGCTCAATGCATTACACAGAAGAATCACTTCTTCACGCGTTCACCTGTGCTCGTCCATAAGCACATCCAGTCAACATATCTTCTTTCCCAATGCCTCACACAGGAGAGTCATCTAGAGTTTCTTTTCAACTCTGCTAATCAGAGGAGGATAATACATCATCTTCATTTATGTTCTCATGACGATGCACCCAACACTTTGGGATTTCACACGTTCACCTTGTGCTAAGCCACAGGCATGTCTAACTCAACAGATCGTCTTTCTTACTGGATAATAATCTGGAGTTCTTCTCAACTCTCTGAATGGAGGAGGTCATCTCTACATTCCATCTCTGTCTCAGGTAGGAACCACGTACCCTTCTTAGGGGATTTCTCTCAGGTTTGTAAGCTGGAGAAAGTCTCACATAGCTGCAATGGTCAACATCTCACAGTTTTGTAAGATAGAGAATGTCTCACATACCTGCAATCATCAACACTCCCTCTCAGCTATGGAGGTGTTATAGCAAGATTTGCCTCACCATTGCTATCTTGCATAGAGGGCCTTTTTCCATTTCCCTATGCAGACTTATCATCCCTTTTTTGATGAATCAAGAGCTAAAAGATACATTTTTCCACATATACGCTCCCTATCAGTTATACAAGATGCGTATATGCTTGATGCTCCATTGCAGCTCACGTATATCGAAATTTGTGTCAGAAAATACAAAATGAGGTCAGGTTTCCATGTCACGACAGAAGATCTCTAATCCTTGGCCTTCCATATACTGGAAACGTTCTGACTCGCCCCTTAAGTTGCATTCTGGAGGCTATAAGAGCACAATTTTGAACTATGGAAAAGAGAGAGAAAGCATTCAACTTTGAGAGAAAAGTTACTCTGGAGAAATTACTTCATATTGAGTCTGCATCCCTTTGTCCCTCAAGTCTGAAAACAGTTTTCAGTGCCCAAGCTCTTCCCTTAATTTCAAGAGAATCTCTTTATCTCTTTGCTATGAGCTTGCCTTTGGTGGAGGATTGAATTGGTGGAGACCCAGTTGGAAGGAACTTGGTTTCTTGGTTTCGAACCGTGCCGACGTTGGAAGTCTGTAATGTTGATACTTCTGTTGATCAATTATTAATAGAAATACTCCTTTCCCATACAATCAATATCTTGCAAATATATGATTATTATCTATGGGCATGTTTTTAATGTTTATTAATGGATTGTGCTATCTGATGTGCTAACTCATTCTATATATTGTCACTATATACTTGCATCACTTTTTTGTTGAGAACTTCTTGCAGGTGTAAGGCTTTGGGTCAAAGTGCTCAATGGTGGAACGACATCAAACGATTGGATCAAGGTAGGCTTCTTCCTCGTATTGCACATTAGTTTGTATAGCACATGTTGGAATTGAGTTGATTTCTGTAGTCATGCCTGTCTATTGTGGTTTACCCTTGGCCATAGAGAGTTTTTCCCTTGTAAAAAAAATGGCGACTCCACTAGGGAGAGATCTTCCTTCTAAGGGTTGAAGTATTTTTCCTTATTACATTGCTCTTTTTCCTTTGTATTTCTTGTCGTATCACAGTTGGACAGAGTCTGTTCACTCTGGGTCTAAGTTTTCATCCTTTTTACCTTGCCTAGCCTTGTTTTAAAAGATATACACCCTTTTTGCCCTCACAGTCGCGTCTATATGTTTTTTGTACCACTACAAGAGGCATATATATGCCCTTTTCTCTTGAACAGGAGTGTATACCACTTCCCCCTTGCTTTTTTTCTTGGTTTAGTGACTTCTGGGTAGGTTTTGAGGATCACTGAGACTTCATGGGTCTCTATGGTACCTGTTGAGATTATTTGGGATGACAGGAAACCTTTTTGGAGTTGAATTTTTTGGCGGCATCTTTCTCTTTGTTTTTTGTTTTTGATTTGTCCTTGGTAGTTGGGTTGTCTGCTTAGCTGCTTGGTGTTCTACTCGAGTGATTTCTTTTATACACAACAGAAGTTATATATCAAGTTGCTTATCAGTCCATGCATTTTCTTTTTAAATACATTGAAAATACAACAAAAAAAATAGCCATTTTGCATTGGTTGGTATTTTTGTCTTTGAACCTTTACCATTAGCTTAGCACATTTAGTGAAATATTGCATTTTACTTCTGAGTTGCAGAATTAAAATTGAAGATTGCATTGTTTTTATTTAGCATATCATTCACTAAAAAGTTAAAGTTAGGATTTGCATTATATCTATTTTTATTCTTATGCAGAGTCATACCACATAAGTTTCATTTCCATACCTCTTTGAGTAATCATGACCAATAAAATTTACACTTTAAACTAAAATTGATTTGTCACGATTTTATTTTTTAGGGTGCACAAACTAGCCTAGGATTTAGTGCCTTGGGATAGGATTTTATGAGTAAACTTCTCCAAGGCAATTAAATCAACTTATGTGTCTGAGACAGGGAGTTGAGAAATCCATTGTATAATTGGTAATATTAGGAGGCTCCGCTCACACTGAAGTTAATCACAAGGTCACGTGAATTTATTTGAAGGGATAACCCCTGGATACTCACCTAGCGTTAGAGATATTTCTCTGATTTATTCGTATTTGGGGATCTTGCTAGTGCCCATACCTCTATGAGAGGTGGTACTTTCAAGGTTTAGGGCTTTGCTACCCTACCCACAAGGTGATCCAAACTTAGAAATGCTCACCTATGCATCGGTTATACAATGGTTTATTAGTTTCTTGACTCAGGTTTCTCATAGGTTACTTGCAGGGGTTATTCTACTTGTATCCTGAGTCAGATACAGGTCGGACAACACACAACCTTTATGGAGGATTACCTCTCTGGGGGGGTCTGACCGACTGGTTTTTAATCCTACGAGGGCCCTTATAACTGATTATGTTACCTCCAAAATTTATCAGGGAGTCTCAGGTCCCTCCTGGACGAGGCATACCTTCTTTAGCGACGGAGGCCACTCAACCACTTTAGCCCATTTGCATGCATTTTGGCCATTTGACTTTTTGGTATGATCCTTGATTGTTATTTGACCATAGAATTTCATGCTGGGTCTTTGTTATCATTGATAGTGGAGTTCATTTTTCTCCCTCGT
>JASDQU010508061.1:30626-50027 GCA_032191745.1 Picea mariana
AGTGCATACCTGAGGGTATTGATATGATTTCTCCAATGGAACTTGGTTGATTTCTATCCTCTGGCATATTTATGAAGAAGGTAGTCATAGTGTCACATTTTTGTATTACCCACAATAGGTCTTCTTTTGAATCCTTGTCTTCTAGGAACTTGAAGTTGCTTGATTCATCAAGTTTATCTTCCATCATAATTCTGTTAATGCACATTGAATCCACTTTTCTTGTATTCCACAAAAAGTGACTTGAAAACTGGTCCACATATGCTTTGGTAGAAGCATAGACAATGTAGAGAGGACAGGAATAAATTAGTATGGCACCATAACCAATGTTTACAATGGCACTCTTCTTTCTTTTCAACATTCCAAGAAGCACAATGTGGATTATTCTAGTAGTATTCACTGCTATGAGATTCTTGAGAAGCTGGGAATCAAATTTATGAAGTAATCTGGCATAGGGGTAGCACACCCCAACATTGTTTATCAAAATTCCAACGTCCAATTCATTAATGGCCTCATCTACTATGCTCATGTATTCTATAAGATATCCATTGAAATCCACCACAAGAATTTTAACTTGGATTATGTATTTGGCCTATATTTCATTTGTAAGGTCTTTAAGCTTCGAAGTATTTCTTCCAATCAATATCAAGTTGATCTTGTGGCTGGCTAACTGGATGGAATATTGCTTCCCAATCCTATCTGTGAGGTCTGTCATTATTGGCCATGATCCATACTTGCTCAAATTCTTCCCAAGTCTAAGAGGGTCACCATTATGCAATTCAAGAATCAATTTGAAGTGATGAGGATGGTAAGTAAGACCAAGGGATCAAACGAGGAGGAGAATCATTCTTTCTGAATCTTCTTGGTTCAGGAACACCATCAATGGATTTTATGCTTCTAATTCAATTTCAATTCTCCAAGTTTATGCTCTGTGCTAAATCTGAGGATCCCTTCCAAAAGATCCAACACAGTGAAGAATGCTTGTATAAATGTTGAATCCTCAATCCCATTTGATGAATAATAAGAAATGGAAGAAGAAACGATTTCTGCATATTTATGGTGTAGTCCCATCATGATTTGGTGTGTTTTATTTTATCTATCTGTTCATGCCACCGAAGTTAGATATTTAATAGTTTGATTTGTTGAGAGTTCGTACTATCCAGACTATCTAATACAATCCTATAGCTAATATGTTGAGTTTAATACCATCTTGTTGCTGATATGATGAGCGTCAGACAATGAAGACTTCCTATTATAGTTATGTAGCTGATATGTGAGCCTCTCTAGGTAGCGAATACCTTTTCTACCAAGTCGAGTTTCCAAGGGACAAGTGGCAGTATTTCCCTGATGTTTTGGAAGCTAGAACATGTTACAGTTTAGGAATGAGGTTATTTTAAGGAGGGTTACCACCATTTTGAAGAAGTATCAGCCTTCTTCCTTCATTTTTTTATAAGATCCGTCCCTTTCTCCTAGGCTCCGACCTCGTTTCCCATATGTCAAGGCAGTTGATCAAGTGTTGAATTCTCCACAAGAAGGAGATCTGACCCTTCTTCATCTACAACAGATTTTTCAAGAGGGATCCGGCCTCATCAACTACTTAAACCTACAATAGAATGTTCCTTCAATTTTTAGTGTGCAATAATTTTCTTCAAGCCTGCTCTGATACCATGTTAGATTTTCAATGAGCTATGGCTCAAGTGTCCTCTTTAAATTTTCTCTTTAATCATTACTTGAACCATAAGTACTTCAATAAACCAAGATCACAAGAAGAATAACCATGCACAAGAACACAAGAATTATCCTGGGAAACCCTTCTCAACAAGGGAAGAAAACCAAGCCAATCCTTTGTTATATTTCTCAAGAGAAAGACCTCCCACTTCATCACCAAACCTATCACACAAGAGGGTGTTGCAATTCTCATAATTTCAAACAACAACTTCTGAAATCATGAGATGACAAAATGTTAAGTGTGTTTCCTCAATGGGGATTCAACTTTATTTATATAATACTTGTGACATCAAATGATGTGTCTATTGGCACAATAGGTCCGACCTCAATAACTCAAAATATAATTAATAATTTCCATATTAATTATCTTTTATATTAATTATATTTTACATTAATTATTAATCACATTAAGGTGGGGTTGACCTATACCATTTACATTACAATTAGGGTTATAGGCAGGTCTGAATCTTGAACAATATAGCAACGAATATGATACACCCACTAGTGCTCATCCACTAGGGTCACATCCACAGGGATGTCCATATCTCTGGCTCACTGCATTACACAGAAGAACCACTTCTTCACATGTTCACCTATGCTCATCCACATGCACGTCCACTCAATAAATCTTCTTTCCCACTGCCCCACACATGAGCGTCATCTAGAGTTTCTTGTCAACTTTGCTACTCAGAGAAGGCTAATACATCATCTTCATTTATGTTCTCATGACGATGCACCGAACACTTTAGGATTTCACACGTTCACCTTGTGCTCAGCCACAGGCACATCTAACTCAACAGATCTCTTTTCCCACCTGATAATCATCTGAATTTCTTCTCAACTCTCTGAATGGAGGAGGTCATCTCTATGTTCCAGCCCTGTCTCAGGTAGAAACCACATACCCTTCTTAGTGTGTTTCACTCAGGTTTGTAAGCTGGTGAAAATCTCACATAGCCACAATGGTCAACATCTCACAGGTTTGTATGCTAGAGAATGTCTCAGATAGCTTCAATCATCAACAATAGTGGACTCCATAAAATACCACTGGATAATCTACATCTCTCATCTTGACTCATCTAAGAAGATGTGTGATGCCCTAACTAACCTCTTCTCAATCAGAGACATTGGACAACTAATGAGTCTGAAGAATAAGCTCCATGACATGAAAATGAATGATGATGATAGAATAACATCATACTTTTTGAGAAGATCTTAGTTAATAGATCAACGACAAGCTATTGAATAAATCATTTCAGAAAATGAACTGGTAAATATAGTACTCAATGGCCTTCTCAAGACACGGGATGCATTTTCCGCAAGAATGAAGAAAATAAAGGAATATCCCACATTTCAAGAACTTTGGACTTGTTTTGCATAAGAAGAATCAAGGATTCATGCAAAAGACAAATCCCAAAAAAAAATGATGATCAAGCCTTCACAAGAAAGTTCAAGAGTTTCAGGAATAAGAAGAATTTTAGCTTAAGGAAGAAACTAAATCAAGAAAAGGATATGTCAAAGATACAATGCTTCAACTGTTGAAAATATGGTCACTATAGGAACCACTGTCCTGAGTTAAATAAAAGGAAGGAAACATATGAAGCAACAATTGTTGAAGAAAGGGAACCCTCAAAGAAAGTCAAGCAGGATAAAACATACTTCCTCTTCTAATAAAGGTAACAATATTCTTCATAGTTCTTGTACATACCATGTTTACATAGTTCCTGTACATATCATGTGTATCTATTCCTTAGAAGATAAGATGGTTAGTGAAATGATAACTATGGAATAATATCAAGATGATGATTTATATTACAATAACTACAACTCAAGTCATGTACATGAAAAATATGAAGTATGTGGAAAATCCTTGGTGAAAAATTCCTGAGGAATCTATTATATCAGTAAGAACTTCCAGATAATTCGAAATCAGAATCAAAATTGAAGATATCCAGAAGGAGTCAAATTAGAAAGAAGTCAGTAATCAAGAGAAAATTAGAATAAGACTTGTGACACTTTGCAGAATACACTAAGGGTGGAGATGAAAGCATAGACTCTCTTAGATGGAGGGAGTTGATTACATAATTCCAAAAAAAGAGCATGCATTCATGCATGGAGAAATGATTAGGAGGAAGATAATCCTAAATGATATGATCCATTGAAGAATCTGTGAATATTATGAAGTATCTTCATGTGTTCCCATTGAAATTAGCAGCCATGATAAGCAACACGTGTTCAATTTGACTCTAGAAGAAGTCTTCTTCGAAAAGAAATCTCAAGTATCCTTGGTTTTCCATCTACATCCATGTTCCTATGATGAAATAAGGAAGTTGGAATATTCAGGAAGGAAGGGCATGGAATCTATAGAAGACTCCATGGACCCAAAATATAAAGAGGAACATGAGGAAGAACATGAAGATTCCAAGAAAGAAATAAAATCCAAGACAACTAGTTAGTATACCGAGAATCATAAGACTACCATCTTGAACCCACTAGAAGTAATCAAGTAGAAGAAATTGAAGTTGTGATGAAGAATAGTGTATGTAAGAAAAATTGAAAAAGGCTTATGAATGGAAGCATTGTGAGATTCATAACTAGAGGTTCTTCCAGAAGAATGGAAAAGACTATGACGACAACTTGTTCCAGTAGACGAGATATACCTCTTGAAGTATCCATAGATTGAAATTTACATCTAAAATATTATTCTTCCCAATAAAGAAAATTGACAAAGAATATTATACTAGAAAGAAACCCATGTATGGAGATATAAGAATGCTTTCTATGGATTCAAACAAATTGATTCAGATTATCTCATATACAACAGAAACGTGGTGAAAACTTTCTATGACAAATATAGTGTATCATAATGGTTACTCAGAAGTCCCGAATGATGGATTGCTAATTCATGGAAAACTCCCATGATGAAAGATCTGAAGAAGTTTAGAGACTCTAATCCAGTATCGAAAATTGATTGGATCGTTAAAGTATTTGGAGAATACTGAGTCAGATATTTTCCTTGTGGGACGTTTGAGTTATGATATACATCTGCATGGATTTATCCATCCAAATTGGGTAGGGAGTGCATATGATAGAAGAAGTGCTACTTAGATATGTTTTAGTTTGAGATTTTCCATGATGTCATGAGATAGTAGGAAAAAATAATCTTGTTGCAATCAAGAGAAGAATATAGTGCACCTTGCGATGCTTGTACAAAAGCAATAAGTTGATATTTGGACCATCTGATGAGGTTTTGAATTTAACCATGATATATTTTAATGATCAGAGCTATGTGAATATTTCATAGAAACCAGTGTTCGATGACATGCCGAATTACATTGAGATAAATCATTATATTCTATGTGATAAAGTTCATAAGAGAGAAGTCATTTTCCAGTATATATCCACATATCAGAAGATAGCAAATATTTTGGTAAAAACTCTATTCAAGATGAAAAGTTTGTGAGACAAGTTGGGGCTCGTGGAGATGACTTCCTTATTGAAAAAGGAATTGATTACTCCCGGGTTTGGAGGGAGAATTGATATGTTATTCTTCTATGGACAATCATTTTCCAGTTTGAAAAATAGTCCAAGTTGGGCAGTTCCTTTCGAGTTCAAGAAGTGGTTTAATATTTCTGAAGGACATGCATTTTCTAGTTCAGAAAATGGTCCAGATCGAACAATAATTTTCATAATGAAAATGGTCCGATATATTTTTGATGTACCATAGATAGATATTCCCCTTGTGTCCTATGTGGGGAAATGGTCTAGGACATACATTCTTCTGGTAGTTACTCTGAGTAGTGGTCAAGTAGAATGGTATGCATTGTCGGGCGGTCATTCTTTCAAAGTTCACAATTTTGAGAAGTTTCAAAGAATGGTCTATTTTGGATTTTGGTATGGGACAATCATTTCCATAGGAAATGCTCCTGACAGTCATTCCCTAGGGTGGACTCGTTCTCTCTGTTTGAGATACTTGTCATACACCTAGGATTTATTCTTCCTAAGGTTTTCCCTATGTTTATTAGTCATTATTCAGTCTCCTATAATTTAGGAAGAATACTCCTCTAGGAGAATATTCTCTTTAGTTCACACTTTAGTTTGATCATTTGAGTGGATTCTAGATGCCACATTGGGATTATCACCATGCAACATTGGGATCACCACCCATTAATGCACATTTTCCTTGGGATCTTCACCAGACTAGCACATTACTCATGATTCCCTGATATCCTCCTCAATTCACTCTGTGTCATTTAGTTAACTGAATATTGATAGACTAATTAACTCAAATTAGGTGGCAATTCACTCCCATAACTTCCCGAGAGACTAGACTAGGTGGAAATTCACTCCCGTAACTTCCCAAGAGACTAGACTAGGTGGCAATTCACTCCCTTAACTGTTGGCGTGTGTCTAGATCACTATATACCGCCACTATAGTGCATTTAATTCCCCTCTATTGTGCATTAGTTGAGTTATACATAGTAAGTCGTGTGTAAACTATCATTCATTCATTTGGTTAATGAGAATTCTTCCATTATTTCTCTCGTGCTTCTTTTCTCTCATATTTTGTCTGTAAATTGTGTGTCATTTTTTATCTAGATCTATTTTGTGCAATTTCAAAACCTTTACATGGTATCATAGCCGATGAACTTCTAGGGAAAATACACACCGAATTATTTTTGGAGGTACCGAAGATTGAAGACAACAAAAAAATGGAATTTCCAAAAGAGTTCATTCTTACACCGTACAATTTCTTTACATGGAAGGATAATATGATAATGTATCTTTGAGGTAGAATATTATACCAACTAACCATGAACATAGAGATAGAACCAACATCAGCCATAGAAAAATCCAAGTATCTAAATCAAATGGATGAAGCATTTTGAACAATTTTCACTCTCATTTCTCCCGAAGTCCTCTTTCACATATCCTCCTGTAAAACCTCCAATGAATCCTAGACCAACAAGGAAGGGATTTTTGGAAAACATGATGATATGAGGGGACACATGATCTAGGTGGAATTTCTCACATTGGATCCAAAATAATTTGACAATCTCCAAGATTTCCTTACCAAATATAAGGATTTGTTGTCGCAACTCAAGGCTTGCAGGGTTGATAAATTTAAGGAGGAGAAACAAATGGTTCTCACCATTCTATCAAAACATTTTCCAGAATAGTCAGTGTTTGTATCCACATTTCATTCATTTAGGTTCTCCTCTAGATCTACTTGGACAATGCCCTCTCTTGAGGCCTTTATCGAGTCTTTGACACAAGAGCAGAACACACTCATCAATATGGGAAAAGTAAATTCCCAAGGGTGCATGAAATTACTATGTAATATGGAAGCGTTCATAAATATAATAAATCTAAAGACAAATACAAAATGAAAGCACATGCAAATCCAAAGAAGGAAGGGTACTCAAAACCCTTCAACGATGCCTTCAAATCCAAAGGTGGAAAGGGAAAAAGAGGGGAGAAATGCACTTACTTCCATAAAGGATTCCATGAAGAATCCACATGTATGTAGAAAAAAATATATATAATGACCCAAATAATTCAGCAAAAAAACCTTGGAGATCACATCCCCTAGGGTGCTAAGAAGAAGAATCTAGAAGATCAAAATCCCAAGAAAGTCAATTATTTCCATGCTTTGATTGCCATTAACTCATCTCTCGATGCTTGGATCATAGATTCAGGTGCATCACACCAAATTGATTCCACAAAATAATTTTATTCTTCATTGGATGCATGCAAATGTCCTCCTATTCTAATGGGGGACAACTCTCTAGTCGAGGTCACCGACAAAGGAAGAATTGATCTCATAAACAGATGCTTCGAGAATGTGCTTCACATTACCAAACTTTCTATCAATATTCTCTTCATGTATCATATGAAAAAATCCAACACCAAAAAGAGGTTCATATTCATACCGGATGAAGTGGATATCTATGACATGCAAACCAATTCCAGGGTTTCTACCAATGAGTTAAATCATCAATCTAGACTCTTCACATTTTCTAAATTTATTGAACCAGATTCTGCATTACTGCTTACCCATGTTGATGAAAGTAATAGGATATGGCACGAAAGGTTCGGTCATTTAAATTTCATATATATGCAACAACTTAGCAAGAAAATAATGGTTGATGGCCTACCCAACATCCACTTCTTCAAAGGAATTTGTGAGGGATGTATTCTTGGAAAACACCCTCAAGAGAAATTCGACAAAAGAAATAATTAGAAGGCTTCATTTCCTTTATATCTGATCCAGAGTGACCTCGTGGGCCCTTTTCCGCATCCATAAATAAAAAAATCAAGTTACATGCTCATTTTTGTTGATGATTTCTCACGCTTCACATGGATTTTGTTTCTTAAGAAAACATCAAAGGTGCTTCAAGATTTTGTTTCTTAAGAAAACATCAAAGGTGTTTCAACACCTCAAAGATTTCAAAGCCCTTGTTGAGACACATTCAGGAAAGAAAATCAAATTCTATCAAATAAATAACAGGGGAGAGTATGTCAACCATGAGATGCATAATCTCTTTCATGAGGCAGTGATTTAGTTGCAACACACGGTTCAGTATACTTTGCAGCAAAATGAAGTTGTTGAGAAGAAAAATAGATCTCTAAAAGAGATGGAATCTTGCATGATACATGCAAAGTCACTTCCATAGAGATTATCAATTGAAGCACTTAATTGTGCAACCTACATCCAAAACAAATATCCCCATAGATCTGTCAAGGATAAGTCCCTCTACGAGGCTTGGAGTGGCCTCAAACCGGAAGTGAACCACCTCTGTATTTTCAGTTCACGTGCATGGGCTAAGATTCCCTCTAAGAAGAAGAAGGAACTTGATCCATAGAGAATAGAGTGTATATTTGTTGGATACCCCAATGATGTGAAGGGATACAAACTCATTGATATTTCCTTGGACTGGCTCATCATTGAGTGTGTTGATATTAAGGTAGTTTCTTGAGGTTTTAACCTCTAGGTGTAACCCTGACAAGAATAGAATATTCTGGGAAGCAAGATGAAACCCTAAAGCTTTGGACATAACCCTAGAAGACAAGTCGGCTAAAGGAAATATTTAATATTGAGTTTTTAGCCTCCAGAATGAGAAGTCGGCCCAGATAGCTAAGGAGAAGCAGCATAAATACAGGATGCCAGATCTCATTTGACACACACAGCTCGCAACTGCAGAAATGTAAGAGTGTGCACTACAGAAACTGAGTAAGTGCACAAGTCTGGAGAGTAGTTGCAGCTGTAGATACTACAACCTATATTCTCAGTTTAGGCTTGGATATTCTATTGGTTATGGTTTGGAATTTATTCCTTGTGTGCTATCTCTAGAGAGAGGTACGCTACATTGATTGGATATTAGGCCTAGGGTTTTCTTCCAGAATTATTCTCTGTCAAGGTTAAGGTGCTCGTGGATGGCTTTAGCCTATGGTTGGGTGATAATATTTCTATATTGTCTATGGTTAAATGAGCACACCTATTATTTCTAACAGGTTATGGGCCCACACTATCTTCGGATAGTATAACCACTGAAAGATAGATTAGGAGGATTTGCTTAGTTATAGTTGCATTTGTAGTCATTTTTTGCTGCAACAATGAAACCCTAACCCTCTTTTTGAGGCACCTTAAGTGAAGAGATTGACCTAATTTGGATAGACTAGTGCACCTTAACCCAACGCACCTCCTGGTACTCTGAGCAAGCTAAGACACCAAGTTTGAGTTTTTTTATCAAAGTCAAAGGTTGACCAAGTCAAAGAAAACATGACTTACTCTATGAAGTCAGAAAACAAGTTAGAAAAGGATTCTAACTTCATAGCATGGAAGACACAGATTGATCTCATCCTTTCCAAAAATAAAGTGTTGGATATCTTGAAAGGAAAGATTGTGGAACCACAGGTTGAAGAAGGAAAAGAGAAGGAACCTCAGAATGTTGCAATTATGGAGAAGTTCAAAGACAATGACATCAATTCCATGAGTATCATAGTGAACTCTATAAAATACCACTTGATACCCTACATATCTCATCTTGACTCATCTAAGAAGATGTACGATGCCCTAACTAACCTCTTCTCAGTCAGAAACATTGGACAAGTAATGAGTCTGAAGAATGAGCTTTGTGACATGAAAATGAATGATGATGACAACATAACATCATACTTTGTGATAATATCTCAGTTAATAGATCAAATACAAGATATTAAAGAAATCATTTCAGAGAAAGAAATAGTAAATATAGTACTCAATGGTCTTCACAAGACATGGGATGCATTTGCCGCAAGCATGAACACAAGGAAGGAGTATACCACATTTGAAGAACTTTGGACCTGTTGTGAACAAGAAGAATAAAGGATTAATGCAAAAGATAAATTCCAAATGAAATATGATGATCATGTCTACACAACAAATTTCAAGAAATTCAGGAATAAAAAAAAGTTTGACTCAAGGAAGAAACCAAATCAAGAGAAAGATATGTCAAAAATACAATGCTTCAACTGTCGAAAATATGATCACTACAAGAATCATTGTCCTGAGTTAAATAAAAGGAAGGAAACACATGAAGCATCAGATGTCGAAGAAAGGGAACCCTAAAATAAGGCCAAGCAGGATAAAACAGACTTCTTCTTCTAAAACAAGGTAACAATATTCTTCATAGTTCTTGTACATACCATGTTTACATAGTTTTTGTACATATCTTGCATATCTATTTCTTAGAAGATAATATGTTCAAGTGAAACAATACCTATGGAAGAATAAAAAGATAAGGATTGTTATCACGATGACTACAAGTCAAGCAATACACATGAGAAGATGAAGCACATTGACAATCCTTGGTAACAATTCCTATGGAATCAATTATATAAGTAAAAACTGCCAAATAAGACGAAATCAGAATCAAACTTGAAGAGACCCAGAAGAAGTCAAAACAAGAAGAATTCATCAATCAAGAGGAAATTAGAAAAATACTTCTGACACTTTGCAGAAGGAAACAAAGATGCAGACAAAAGAAAGGACTCTCTTAGATGGAGGGAGTTGATTACATAATTCCAAAAAAAGAGCATGGATTCATGCATGAAGAAAGGATTAGGATGGCGGTAATCCTAAATAATATGATCCATAGAGGATTATGAAGCATCTATCCATATTCCCATTGAAAGTAGCAACCATGAAAAGAAGCACATATTCAGTTTGACTTTAGAAGAAGTCTTCTTAAAAAATAAGCCTTAAAGTATCCTTGGTTGTCCATCTACATCCATCATCGTATGATGAAAGGAAAAAGTTGGAATCTATAGAAAACTCCATGGACCCAAGAGCTAAAGAGAAACATGAGGAAGAACATGAATATTCCAAGAGAGAAAGAAAATCCAGAACAACGAGTTATTATACCGAGAATCACAAGACTACCAACTTGATTTGAACCCACTAGAAGAAATCAAGAAGAAGAAATGGAAGTTATGATGAAGAACAATATATGTAATAAATTGTGAAAAAGGATTATGAAGGTAAGAATTGCGAGATTAAGAACTAGAGTTTCTTCCATAAGCAGGAGAAGACTATGATAACATCTTGTTCCCGTAAACCATATACACCTTTATTTGAACTATTATATCTCTTGCAGTATCCATGGATGGAATTTTACATCAGTTGGTTTTAAAAGACTGTTCTCCCAATAGATCATTTGAGGAAGAAGCTTGTGTAAAGCAACCTCAAGTGTTTTTGAGGTATACTAGAAAGAGACCCATGTATGTAGATATAAGAAGACCTTGTATGGTTTCAAAAAACTTGATGCAGAGTATCTCATATACATCAGAAGCATGATGAAAACTTTCTATGACAAAGATAGTGTATCATAATAGTTACTCAGAAGTTTGGGATGATGGATTGCTAATCCATGGAAAACTCTCATGATGACAGAAGAAGTGCTACTTAGATATGTTTCAGTTTGAGCCTTGTTGGGATGTCATGATCTAGAAGGAAACATAAGTGTTGAATTCGACCACGATATATATTGTAATGATCAGAGCTACATGAATCCTTTAGAGAAAACCATGTTCCATACAGACCAAAGTACATTGATATCAAGAATTACATTCTCCATGATGAACTTCAGAAAAGAGAAGTGGTTCTCCAATATAGCTCCACAGATGAGTAGATAGAAGATATTTTGGTAAAACCTCTGTCCAAGATGAAAAGATTGCAAGTTGGGGCTCATGGAGACGAATTCCTTATTGAAAAAGGAAGAGATTACTTCCAGGTTGGGAGGGAGAATTCATGTGTGATTGATTTATGGATATTCATTTTTCAGTTCAAAAAATGGTCGAGGATGAGCAATTCCTTTCCAGTTCGGAAAGTGCTTTGAGATTTCTGACGGACAGGCATTTTCTAGTTTGGAAAATGGTCCATATCGGACAGTCATTTTCGTAATGAAAATGGTTTGATAGATTTCTGATGTACCATAGACAATGATTCCCCTTGTGGCAAGTGTGGAGGAATGGTCTAGGAAAGTCATTCTTGTAGTGGTCAAGTAGAATGGTCTACCTCGCCAGGAAATCATTCTTTTGAAGTTCACAGTTGTGAGTAGTTTCAAAGAATGGCCCATTTTGGAGGTTGGTGCACGAAAGTAATTTCCATTAGGAAATGTTCCGAACAGTAATTACCTACGGAAGAATCATTCTATCCAGGTTTCACTATGGTTAGTTCCAGAGGAATGGCCTAGTTAGGTGAATGGTCTAGGTTCAGCAATCAGGGATAGGCATTCCCTAGAGTAGACTCAAACTCTCTAGGTTTCACTATGATTAGTGTCAGAGGAATGGCCCAGTTAGGTGAATGGTCGAGACTCAGAAATCATGGAAAATTATTCTTATATGCTTGAGAAGAATATTCCAGATAGTCCATGGTTGATGTTTTAATTTATGAGGGAAGATGCTCTTTCATATCTCACAGATGTGACTGGAAGAATGGCCCAGATGACTCATTTTATATCATGATATTGTTTCTATGCAGGTTGGTATTAGATGATATGATTTCTATGGAGAATGTATGTCTCTGGACAATAGATGTATGCTACTCTGGTGGATGTGTTCCACTGGTTGTGACAATGTGTCACTGATTAAGTAGTCATGTGCTACTTGGTGTGGTTGTGTACCAATGGATAGTAGTTGTGTACCAATGGATAGTAGTTGTGTACTACTATGGATAGACACAATTGTGTTCTATTCAATGATATTGTTATGATTTCCATGTAGACTATCAGTAGTGTTGAAAATGATTATCAGCTAGATGTATAGTCATTATGATGGTGGACAGACATTCTCCAGGAGAAAAATGGTCGAGGACATTTATTATTCTAGGACATATGTATAGATTAGAAAAATACTCCTTATAGCCCATGGCGTGTCTTCCAACATTTGTTGAAATAGTTATTCTTCGAGGACATATGTCCTGATTAGAAGAATGGTTCTTTTATTACTCTATGGAGTGAGTTACTTATTTAGTGTCATGCCTGATTACTCGGATGGAGTATGGATTTGAGAGATGATGCAGTTGATGCTATCAAATGATATTGATAATGATGAGGGTGATCGTGATCTAATAATGATATAGCCTATATGGAAATGATGATGCTACCGATTGAATGGTATGTTTTTTCTCAAGACCATTGATTTCAATACCTCCCTAGCTAGGAGGGAGTGTTGATATTATGGTAGCTGTGGCAGGTATTAACCTCAATGTGTAACCTTGACAAGAATAGAATATTCCAGGAAGCAAGAAGAAACCCTAAAGCTTTGGACATAACCCTAGAAGACAAGTTGACTAAAGGAAATATTTAATATTGAGTTTTTAGCCTCCAGAATGAGAAGTCGACCCAGACAACTAAGGAGAAGAAGCATAAATAGAGAACACCAGATCTCATTTGACACACACAACTCGCAACTGCAAAAATGTATGAGTGCGCACTGCAAAAACTAAGTAAGTGTGCAAGTCTGGAGAGTAGCTTCAATTGTAGCTACTACAACCTGTATTCTCAGTTTAGGCTTGGACCTTCTATTGGTTATGGTTTGGACTTTATTCCTTGTTTGCTAGCTCAAGAGAGAGGTATGCTACATTGATTGGCTATTAGGCCTAGGGTTTTCTTCTGAAATTATTCTCTGTAAAGGTTAAGGTGCTTGAAGGTGGCTTCGGACTATGGTTGGGTGACAATATTGCTATATTGTTTATGGTTAAATGAGCACACCTATTATTTCTAACAGAGCATAGTGTACAATTCAAGGAAATTGTCTCGCATGTACCTCAACAATCACATGCAGACACCTTTGTTCTTCCACCTATCAGAGATGATGAGCATGCACATGCCAAATAGTCTTCTAATGAGAGTTATGATTCATAGATTTCAAATGATCCAGATATAGATTCAGTACAGTCACATGCAGAGTCAGTGCATCAAGATGAAGATGCAGATCCAGATTCGAGGCCCAAGTGGGCCAACACTACTCTTCAGGATGTGAGGGATCTTGTTGGGGAGACAACTGATACTAGGCGTAATCAATCTCATTTTGAGTAGCCTCCTTTTACACTCACTTCCATTGAACCGGTGCCACCTAGGCATCTTTTCTTGGTAAAATCTTCAGATCCACAGTCTTATGGTGAGGCTGCTAGAAATCCTTTTTGGGTATCCGCCATGCAGGAGGAGTATAACTCCCTCCTCAAGAACCATACTTGGTATATGGTTCCCAGTCCTCCAGGAAGGAAACTTGTCAGGTGTAGATGCGTCTATAGGACCAAGAGCACAACATATGGACAGTTTAGAAGATACAAAGCTAGGCTAGTTACCAAAGGCTTTCAGGAGGTGCATGGCATTGACTATGATGAGACCTTCGCTCTAGTAGTGAATATGGATTCCATATGTTTGGAACTTGCCATTGTGGAAGCCAAGGGATGGGAATTCCATCATATGGACATGAAGAATTCATTTCTTCATAAAGATCTCTTTGAGGAGATCTATATGAAGCAACCCTAGGGATTTATACAGGATTAATCTTTTGTTCGTCCACTGAAGAAGTCTCTTTATGGCCTCAAGCAGGCTTTGAGGTCATGGTATGCCAAGATGGACTCCTACCTGTTGTCACATAATTATTTATGTTGTAAGTCAGACCCAAATGTTTACATGCTCTGGATGGTTGATTCACTTCTACTCTTATATCTTTATGTTTATGATTTGTTAATCATTGGTTGTTCGAATTCAAGAATTTTTGTAGTCGAGAGGATTCTACATGAAAGATGTTTTATGATGGAAATACTTCCACTACATTTATTTCTTGGACTTGATATCATTCAGGATGCATGAGGCATCAAATTGTCTTAGGTCGAGTATGCATGAGATCTCCTTGAGAGATTTCACATGACAGACTGCAAGTATGCCCTGACTCCTTTCCTATTAGGAGTCAGACTTGTGGATGGAAGGGAGAATCCACTGATTGACAACACACTGTACAAATAGCTGGTGGGGAGCTTATTGTATCTCGCACATTCCATAGCATACCTCTCCTATGCAGTTGGAGTAGTATCTAGGTTCATGCAGGAGCCGCATGAGCTACATTGGAAGGATACAAGGAATATTCATTGATACGTACAAGAAACCATCACCTTTGGGATTCAATATTCAACATAATCTACATTGAACCTCATCGAGTTCACTGATTCTTATTGGGTTGGCGATAGCATTGATTGCAAGTTCGCATCTGGTTACTCACTCAGTCTTGGTTATGGGCCTATCTGTTGGTCGAGGAAGAAGAAGGTTTCTATTTCTCTATCTTCAACCGAGGTAGAGTACAGAGGGGTAGTTAACATATCCATTAAGGATATGTCGCAACAACATTTTCTCATGGATTTGGGCATTCAGTCTCACCGGTTGATCGTCATTTGGTGTTAAAACTAGAGGAACCTGAAGTTTTGCAGAGATCAAATTCATAGGTAGAGGATGAAGCACATACAGATCCACATGCACTACATCTGCGACTTAGTACATGAGGGGATCATTGACCTGCACTTTTTTCCTTCAACAGAAAATAATGCAGACATCTTCACCAAGATCTTCACTGAGAAGAAGTTTCATTCTCTGCGTAGTTATCTTGGAGCGAAGGACACAGTTTCCTAGAAACTATCAGTTCTTCTTTTTACATACATTGTACTTTGAGGGGAGGTTTTTCCCATGAGATTTTCCCTCTTTTTTTGTTTATTCAAGTGTATATTTTTTATTTGGGTACCTAACATGTCCTTGTTTCCATGACCCACTCTTTATTTTCACCATAATGATGCTCAGGGAGGCTATTTGAGATGCTTCACACACACCTAGGATTTATTTTTCCTAAGGTTTTTCCTATGTTTATTAGTCATTATGGGTGGAATCACGAAGGTGGGTTACACTTTCGTGACAATCTGGTCTCCAAAATTTTGGAAAACCAATTTTCGGCCGAACTAAATATCTTTTTCGGCCGAAAGATATTATTTTCGGCCGAACTATTGCTCGGCCGAAAAAATAAACGTCAAATCGAATGGAGCCATAACCGGGCCCTTGATTTGCGTGAAGAAATTTGCGTCAATAAGTTTTCGGCCGAAAACTATCTCGGCCAAAAGATTATTCGGCCGAACAATATTTTAGCCGAAAGATTGTTCGGCCAAACTATTTTTCGGCTAAATAATCTTTCGGCCGAAAGATTTTATATATAATTGCCACACATCGTTTGTTGATGTTTGGAAATTTTTTTGTTTGCATTGTCTATGTGAGGCTCTGTGTCGAGGGCGTTGTGAGGCTCTGTGTGAGGTCCTGGTCGCCGAAGTCGTGGGAGCAGTGGACGCCGAGGTCGTGGGAACAGTGGACGCCGAGGACGCCGAGGTCATGGGAGTAGTGGACGTCGTGGAGGAATTTCGAAGTAATTTGCAAACTGTATATTTTAATTCGTTTCGTTTCAAAACTGTAACATGCGTATATTTTCATCTGCATATGAAATGCATAATAGTAAGAAATGCATAATAGTATGAAATGCATAATAGATTTTCATTCGTTTCGTTTCAAAACTGTAACATGCGTATATTTTCATTCGTTTTGTTTCGAAACTGTAACATGGCTGTGAAATGCATAATGTCCCTGCGTATGAAATGCATAATGTTCATCTGTTTCGTATATTTTCATAACATGCGAATATTTTCATCTGCATATGAAATGCATAATAGTATGAAATGCAAAATAGATTTTCATTCGTTTCATTTCGTTTCGAAACTGTAACATGCGTATATTTTCATTCGTTTCGTTTCAAAACTGTAACATGCGTATGAAATGCATAATGTCTCTGCGTATGAAATGCATAATGTTCATCTGTTTCGTATATTTTCATAACATGCGTATATTTTTATCTGCGTATGAAATGCATAATAGTATGAAATGCATAATGTCCCTGTGTATGAAATGCATAATGTTCATCTGTTTTGTATGTTTTCATGTTATGCATAATGCATAACATGCGTATATTTTCATCAGTTTCGTTTCATTTAGATTTTCATGCGTATATTTTCATTCGTTTCGAAACTGTAATGCGAACATAATTTTCGAAACTGTACATACGAACATGCGAACATAGCGTATATTTTCATTCGTTTTGAAACTGTACATTTTCATTCGTTTTGAAAATGTACATTTTCATTTTGAAACTGTATATTTTCATTTTGAAACCGTACATTTTCATTTTGAAACTGTACATTTTCATTTTGAAACTGTATATTTTCATTCATTTCAAAAATGTATATTTGAAACTGTATACTTTCATTCGTTTTGAAACTGTATATTTTCATTCGATTTGAAACTGTATATTTTCATTCGTTTTGAAACTGTATATTTGAAACTGTATATTTTCATTCGTTTTGAAACTGTATATTTTCATTCGTTTTGAACCTGTATATTTTCATTCGTTTCAAAACTGTATATTTGAAACTGTATACTTTCATTCGTTTTGAAACTGTATATTTTCATTCGTTTCAAAACTGTATATTTGAAACTGTATACTTGAAACTGTATATTTTCATTCGTTTTGAAACAGTATATTTTCATTCGTTTCAAAACTGTATATTTGAAACTGTATAATTTCATTCGTTTTGAAACTGTATATTTTCATTCGTTTGAAAACTGTATATTTGAAACTGTATACTTTCATTCGTTTTGAAACTGTATCTTTTCATTCGTTTTGAAACTGTACATTTTCATTCGTTTTGAAACTGTATATTTTCATTCGTTTTGAAACTGTATATTTTCATTCGTTTTAAAACTGTACATTTTCATTTTCATTTGCAAACTGTGTATTTTCATTTTCATTTACAAACTGTACAAGCGAACAGTGTATTTTCATTTTCATTCTTTTCGAAACTGTACATAATTTTTCATTCGTTTCAAAACTGTACATAATTTTTCATTCGTTTCGAAATTGTACATGCGAACATAATTTTCATTCGCAAACTGTACATGTGAACTGTATATTTTCATTTTCATTTGCAAACTGTACATGCGAATTGTATATTTTCATTCGAAACTGTATTTTCATTTGCATTTGCAAACTGTATTTTCATTTGCATTTGCAAACTGTGTATTTTCATTTTCATTTGCAAACTGTACATGCGAACTGTATATTTTCATTCGAAACTGTATTTTCATTTGCATTTGCAAACTGTATTTTCATTTGCATTTGCAAACTGTGTATTTTCATTTTCATTTGCAAACTGTACATGCGAACTGTGTATTTTCATTTTCATTTGCATTTCGAACTGTGTATTTTCATTTTCATTTGCAAATTGTACATGCGAACTGTATATTTTCATTCAAAACTGTATTTTCATTCGCAAACTGTATTTTCATTCGCAAACTGTACATTCATTTCGCAAACTGTATATTTTCATTCGCAAACTGTACATGCGAACATAATTTTCATTCACAAATTGTACATGCGAACTGTATATTTTCATTTGCATTTGCAAACTGTACATGCGAACTGTATATTTTCATTCATTTCGCAAACTGTATATTTTCATTTGCAAACTGTATATTTTTGTTTCGCAAACTGTATATTTACATTCGCAAACTGTAGATTTAAACATAATTTTTCATTCGTTTCCCCTATTTGCGTTTGCGTATATTTTCTTTCGCAAACTGTACATTCAAAGTCTGCATGGCCAAAAAACACACTACTAGAGGTCTAGAGGGGTGTTACAATCATTGCTGTTTTTTAAAAGTGCTAGAATCATTGTTGTTTTTTACCTCTTGTGTGAATATCTCCCATGCCTAATTCATATATGCGATTTACCATTTACAACTATTCCTGAATTCTTAATGTTTGTGTTTCCTTTTCAAGTTTTTTTTTGTTTTTGGTTTTCAATGTTTGTCTTTTGCAAACGAGTTTCCACTAGTAAAACTTTAGATTCCAATTTTCTTATAAATTTAAGCGAGGGTGAGAAATAAACCTAGCCATGATGCGTATAATATCTTTTCCAACAAAATATCACCAATGCATTATTTTATTTCCTTATGCCAAGAACAACCTTTCGCAAAACCCTCATTACTTTCGGGCAATGAATTGATGGATAAAGTTTATGGATTAAAAAATGTTGCTTGAATGATT
>JASDQU010508062.1:17170-31311 GCA_032191745.1 Picea mariana
TGAAATTACATAGATAAGTATTGTGCTAATGTGAATATTTTCTCTTGAGTTTTGAACAATAATAAAATATTTTTGCATGAAATGGTAATTAATATGCTTGTTGTTTGAAATTATTGTAGGCATGTGACAAAGGCCCAGAGTTTGGGAAAGGACCAAACCAAGAAGAGGAAGACAACACTAAAGCAATTGAACGATGGGGCCATGACTGGTGTTGTTGAGACGCAATGAACACCGAGGACGATGTTCCTTTAAGGGGGAGGGGATTGTGTTACCCATGTTTTCCCCAACCTATAAATATAATTATTTTATATTACCGCTAGAAGACTATGGACATATCTGTTATGTGTGCATTTTGGTAAATGTTGAACCTTTGTTAAAGGATGTGATGTAAATATTTTTGTTATTAATATAAAAGGACAAATGTTGAATAACTGTTGAAGGTATTGCCTATACAGATTATGATGTCATGAGAGGCAATGGTGAGGGGAACCATGACTGGTTGAGAAGACCCCTGCCAGGTAGTACTTTGTTGGATTTAAATATACTCAGACCCAGAATAGTCCTTTGTCCTAGATGATTAAATTACTAGTCAAGTTGGTGGTTGGTTGGTCTTCCTGAGAAATCAATGAGAGTATGGGCATAATACGCATCTGGAAGTTTTTTATTTGACCCACAATTTGGGGGATTTGATGCACAAAACCTTGCTGAAGAAGGAAAGAAAAAGAGGAAAATCGTGGGCACAGAGTAGAGGAGACACATGGTGGCACACTCTTCAACAGTTGCCAGTAATTTCTAACTTTTAGATAAGTGTTTTTTGTTACTTGTGTTTCCATGACAATTTTGTTAATATTATGGAATTCTTGTGTTAAGTTTTTTGAAGAATTACTATCCTCTTTAAGGGTGGAATTGTCACTCTAGTTGTGTGATTGGATGTGAAACCTGAAATACGTTTAAAAAACATATTATGTTGTTGATTTTATGACTTTCTTTGTTTTAAAGGGGAAGTTGTTAGTAATGGTTTGTCACTCAAAGTATGAACAAATTGTTGGTTCGTCACTCATAGTAGTTCATATGAACAAATCCATGAGTTATTAGTAAAGACTAAGCCACTAGAGTCCTCACAAAACAATCCTGGTAATAGGGAATGCAATTGCTGATATAAACTTGAAGACTGGGCAACTGGCCCTGAATATTCTGTTGGCCTAAGAAATATGTTAGGCTTCAGGATTAGAGGGAAGTGCATACCCCTATTTGGTCTTGAAAGAATAAGCCAAATGTTGAAGAAAGCCAAAGTATTTTAAAAAAAAATAATGAGTAAAGAAGGAGGAATAAAGTTCAAGTTCCGAATTTGAAATAAAAAGAAAATTAGGAATTGGATGCATTGTAATTAATTAAGTTTCATTAGTATTTTGGTAAGAAAGGAATTTTATGAGGAGTTACACAACAAATTAATGTCCAAAAGGGAAAGAATTGAAGATGGTAACTATTCCTTGAAAATAGCAAAGAAATACATAAAAAGAGGAGAATAGTAATTTCTGGTACCATGGAGGATTTTACCTCCAAGAAATATAATGTTCTGGAAAATAATTAAACAAATAAAATTTTCTAGGCAAATTTGAATGAATGTTAAACACTGGTAAATCCTCGTAAAATTTCCAAAGTTACCATTCAAATGTCTTACTAATTTGGATATTAAGTTGAGAAAGTTATATATTAAAATTATGTGATTTCCAGTCTAGTGCACGAGAGATGGGAACTTCGGAATTTCTTTCACTTATGTGCAAGGATTAAACCATGCCAAATCTTCCAACTTTAGAAATTACACTCTGCACATGACACTCTACTCTCCTGAAGATGTTAACATTAAAGTATTTTTCATTTATCAACATTTAAAATGCGTGTAAATGTATAAATACTCTCATCTTTCTCAACGTAAATATAGATGTATTATATATTATGAGCAAAAAGATTTCTGAGGATTGGCTATCAAATAAATGAGAAAAGAGTGAATGTTTGGAGTGCGACAACCAATGTAGTTTTAAACATTACCATATTAAATATTTATATTAAGACCCTTTCGGAGTAGGTTCATCAGAGTAAAAGGAAGGAAGCACTTGAATGAAGTGTGAAGTTGTTGGAGCGATGCCATAAACATTATAAGATTTTTTAAATACAATATAATATTATACACATCTCTTTTCGGAGTTGACCGTTGGAGGAAAAAGAAGGGAGCACGTGATCCATGTGTGATGGTCTTAATATTATAAGATTATATATACATAATTTATAATAACAAATGCTTTCCCTTTTGGAGTTGACTGTTGAAGGAAAAAGAGGGGAGCACGTGATCAGAGTGAGATAGCCTGGGTACTATAAGGTCCCACATATAATTTATAATATTAAATGTTGCTCTTTTGTAATTGGCTATCGAAGTAACGAGAAAGGAGTGAATGCCCGGAGTGCGATGACCTGACATATTTTAATATTAAATATTAAATCCATTACCTTTTCGGAGTTTGACCATTGAAGATATGGGAAAGGAGCACACTAATTGTGTGCGAAATTCAAGGTCCAAAATCCCCACGTGCCTTCTTAATAATATAATAAAATATATTATAATGCAACCTGGGTGCATTATGATGGAGTTAAGTATGTCATAAAATAATTTGGGTACTTTACAATGCAATTAATTATATCGTGAGATAATTAATTAATTGCATTGCAATGTGCTTATAATATGGATAATTAAATTAGCACTAAACCATTCCCAAGGAAATGGAGAGAATGTAAATACTCATTAATCAGCGGGCCAATATATTAGGCTAAGTAAAAATGTATTTACGAGGGTATTTAATTAATGAAGTCTAGTTATCCCTAATGATGATTAAATAATTGAATACTAAGGAGAGGCATTTTAAGAAAATATTGATTAAGTAACTTAATCTGTTTATAAGAAATGGACAAATGTCAATCTTTAGTCGAGAAAGCCTTTGTACCCTATGGTGACGTGGCATGTCATGATAGTTCCACGTGTCAAGTGGATAATGAGCCACATGTCATGACAAGAGACAAGGACACGGTGATAGCGACAACCAAGGTGGAAAGCGAGATTCAATCTCAACCATAGATCTCCAAGGGCTCCACATAAGCTAAGTGCAGTTGGGGTAGGAGAAGGGTCGTTAGTCGTCGTGCGAGTTGGCAACTCCAAAGTAAATCAGAGCCATCAATATTATAACCCCAAGGGCCGTTGGATCTGTAGGCTAGATCTGTCGGGGTGTGTGTAGTCAGAGAGAGTGTGTCAAAGTGGATTAGGTGTGGGAAATCTGCTAACCCCTATGGGAGGACTCCAATGAAGAAGTAAGTCTCTGAACCAATGGACGAGGGAGTCAGATAGGTCAGGTGGCAGATGCCACGTCAATACCATGTTGGATGGCACGAGTGACGATGAATCACGTGGTTGCCATGTGGCACTAAAGATGAACTCAATGAATGAAAGTCCAAAAACCTTGAAGAGACAGTAACTTCTGATCCAAAGCTCAATTATGAGCATGGTTATAGTCGTTGGAAAGCTCTTTACGAGTAGAAGGCGATGTTAGTCTCTAGATGCGGTTGATATATGATTGAGGAAAAGTGAAAATTTAATACCCCATCCCTTAAAAAGGTACTTAGGGGGTTGAGTGTCTTACATAATATGTCAGTGCTTCTCCCATAATGTTAAATTTAGGTGTGTTAACCTCAATAGTGATAGGAGGGAACTTAGTTTAAAAAGAAGACATTGGAAAATGCCCTTAAGGATGCGCCAAAGGAGGAAGTGGAACTTAAAATCCAATTACAAGAAAAAGATGACCATGTACAATAAGAAATACACAATAATCTAAAAATTGGTTAATGGGAAAATTTAAAAAAAAATGTTACACTCGAGATGAAATTGAAATTGATGAATTGAAAGAAGAAAATGTTTTTCTCCAAAAAACTTAATGAAAATAACAAGGAATGTGAACCATGGATAAAGGCAAATTTGAGATTGTGGGATTGAAAATATGAAACAAAGGATGAAAATGAGAAATTATTTTATGAAATGAGAAGAATGAAGAAGGAAAATCACAAATTGTTATTGGATAAATCGGTAGGTGCGGACACTAACAGATCTCCCTAGATCCACTTGGATCTAGAACAAAGCAAGACAGGACATGACTCTTTCCCTAGGTTTTGACCATTGAATTAAATAGGAGGCAAGAACAAATAACATACCTTATTATCGCTTCCTATGGTCTTTGTTGCTCCCGCTTTGCTCCAGTGCGCTCGTGCAGCCAAGACCAAGACAACACAAACCAACCAAAGTAAAGATAACACAATCTATTCAACAGTCAATCTATGTATATGATCAAGGAATTATACAATAAAGTGGAAATAGCTTTATGGGAAAGGGACATGCCACTGTATTATATTAATTGAAAGTAAAGATTACAACCTGAGCCTTGATGTCGCAAACTTCCTTTCAATGGCTCCTGGCTCCGACACACACACTTGCTCAATCCTTGCATGAAGAAGATCAAAACCCCTTGATAGACTTGCTAGAGTCTCCAAGCTGCTATTCAAGCTTCAGTCTTTCACACAATTCTTTCACCAATTCTCCAATGAATCTTGCTTAAGCTTTTCCTTGAGAATTCCCTCAATATATAGGAGAGAATGAATTAGTTACTTGGATAAGAATGATCCCAAAATATTAGGGAATCCAGTACTAGGATAACCATTCGAATGCCAACCCATCCCTTTAGAAGATTCCCTTCTAGAAGCATCAATAATTCATCTTTTTCCTTGCTTTAGGAAGACTTCGCACCCTCGCTGTTCAACACAGTGCGAGAAGTTCGCACCCTGGCTTAAAGTAGCTTGCGAGAATGGGTCATTCTCGCAGCCAAATATACTAGCAGCCTGCGAACCTTCTTCAAAAATGAGGTTTCTGTGAAGAGATAAAAGTAACTTTTCTCAGGAGAAAGTTCTTATGAAGAGCCTGAGTACACCATCATCAATACATCATCATGACGACCAAAATCATTGGTAACAGAATGCCCCCCAAAGTATGAGGTTGGAAGCAGTGACAGCCGAAAGACTTTGTAAGCTGCATGTGTGTGTCGGGAACCAAGAGCACACCTAATCGAAAACCTGCAAACAACCAAGCATCTATAGAATATCATATATACCAATTCTGAGGTAGGCATTCCCATACTCAGATCATAGACTGATGACGATTGTAGACGTGGGTCATGGCCACCAATCATACACTGTGGATCCATGCCATCAAAATATAGCATAGCCACCAGGAATACACTGTGGATCTATGCGAAAAATTGCAAATTAAGACGACATAGCCACGAGACATACACAGTGGATCTATGTGTCGCAAATTATACATACTCCATCGCAACCTGGATCACAGAGATGATATCCAGGGTCTTCGATCTCGTCGCCCAAAGTACGAATCTAACCATGTGATTACATGTGTTGAAGTCGAACATGGCAGAAACCACTTGATTACCGGTCATTGATGAAACCGTTAACAAGTGCGAGGGAAATAACCATTGATGTCAATGACTCCCAAGGTACCCTAGTACAATCCATCGAGTGTGAATGAATGAGTTGAAGTCGAACATCCGATGGAATCTTTCGATCAGGGGTCAATGATGTAAACCCACTGTCAAAAGCGAGGAAACCTGCCATTGAGGCATGCAAGCTCCAAGGTACCAAAGAATTTCTAAGTCTTGATTCCGGATAATGAGCTGAAGTCGACGGAACAAAACTCGTCACAGGAGGGCCTTGATGTATCCCCCATCAATGACACGAAATGAGTAACATATTTTGAAGGTGAAATAGAGTATGAAGTAAGTTATACCGGACACAGGGAAGGCTGACACAGAGAGAATGGATAACTGCAGATGGCCAACTCAATATAGGTTTCAGATGGACTTCTCTTGAACATATGAACGACACGACCAATGATTTGGTAGCATTGACTCAAAGACGACACAGGGAATGACCTTATAGCAAATCGAATGAGAGGAAAATGGATTTCCCAAACCGGCTTCAAATGACGAATAGGGGGTGTCATGTTCAAGAGAGACATTTACTGCCAATCAATACGAAGATGAGAACATATCCCTTTCCCAAATTTTCCCCCACCATTTCTAGCGAGTACCTCTTTATTTTTACACAAGCTTGAGGAGGATAACATATGCTTGTTGATGTAAGCTCATCCTTCGGACGAGTCCCTCGGAGTATGTTTAACGAACCCTAAGAAGGAGTGGTTCGGTCCCATTACGGGTCTGTCAATGTTTGTTTAACGAGTCCAGAGATAGAAAACTCGAAGGTTTTTCATGATTATAGAGTCTGGAAAAACACTTAAAAGAGAACTCTCTCAGTTCCTTCTTCATAAAATAGTCTGGATGAGACCAAAAAAGAGATAAATTATTGCTCACCAGACGCTTACTTCAAATACTTTATCGAGCGTGAAAATAGCAAGGTTGCTCGGCGATCTTTTCATGTTTAGAGGTCTGAAAAGAGCTTAAAGAGGACTCCAGGGGGGTTCCTTTTTCGTATAACCTTGTTGAGCCCGAAAAAGTGATAAAAGTATGCTCGATCGCGTTCTCATGTATTTGTGAGCACAAGAACGGACAAAAACCACGCTCGAGGTTTTATATAAAAACCATAAAAAACAATCAAAACACGCAACGACAAAGAAAAAATATGTCCGCATCCCTGCATAGGAACCTTGAAATCATTATGCCTGCAAAAATTACACTAAAAAGGATATTAGGGATTAGGGTTTAATAGATAAATAAACATAAAAAACCAAATGACATAGTAAAATGTAAATAAAAAGGAGTAACAACTCTTTTACCATATCATTTTTACCTTTCCACTATTTGAGCTCCAGAAACCCCTCTTTTACCCTCGAAGTTCGGCATTAGATTGCGGGAGCTACGAGCGTTCATTCAGTGAGTCGTCAGCGACAGTAAGGTGGGCTCTTTGTCCTTAACACTTTCATGGTTTAAATTTGCAATTTCATTGGTTATATTTCATTTTTGGGTTGATTTCACAAGCCCTACTTGCGCGTTTCCATTCTCGCAGGCAGGCTACAAGTGGACCTGCGAGAATGGGGCATTCTCGCAGGTGCGCCTAAGGCAGACTGCGAGGTTCTCGCACTGTGCACACAGGGCACCTGCGAGAACCGCAAAGCTCAATTTTTTTTTAAAAATTTACCCAATGAACAAGAATCAAATCATGAAAAAAATTGCTAAACTTCTTATTGTGCCAATTATGCAGATAATTTGCCATCAAAATGGTGCTTGAATGGCGCGAAAGGGAGCACGAAGAAGACAATGCTATGGTCGAAAATCATCCACCTACTATTGCTGCTTTGAAAAACTGTGGACTCCTAAAGTACTTTCGTATCCCAGGCATGAGGGCCCAAGTCAGATTGTTAGAGTACCTGGTGCATATGTGGGACCCTGATCATTAGGTATTTCATGTGGGGGTCCACACATTGTCCTTAGATATCGAGGACATTTACTTTTTGACTGGATTGTCACGGTGTAGGCACTATGTGAGCCTGACTGGTAGTAGAGGTGGTGGGCTATAGATGAGTGAGTATTGTCGTTTACACTGCGTTCCCGAGGCTGAGAGAAAGAAAGGAAAAGTAGCTATTTGGGGGGTACGAGATTTGACCCTCCGTACTATCCTATTCACCATAGCTCGGATGGCTGGGAGTTCTGCTCCTCACATGGCATTACAGAGTTACTTCCAGTATGCTATCGAGTGTACTGAACCTCGGGTATTCAACTGGACAGATGATGTGCTTCGCAGTATAAAAAAACAGTTAACCAAGTGCAGACGAGGCGACCTGAAGCAATTTGGGTACGGATCTTTGTTGGTGTCCTTCTTCCTTAAGAGGGTTCCCTTACTGAGACTGCAGGTGGAGTGGAATTTACCGGCTCCCAGGGATCCAAGGATGTTGAGATGGTGTCGGCTCATGGCCCGACACGTAGCAGGACCGATCATCAAGTATGATGATACTTTCTTTGACTGGCTTCAACCATAGATGTTGATGGTTGACGACTATGCTTATGCCGGGTTGGATTTCCGAGGAGATCCGGACTTAGTACTGCCAGAGGATGCTCAGTGGGGGGACCTTGGTAAGAAGTACACACATTTTTCTCTTTTTAAATGTTTTGTGAATTTTTATCATATTCAAATGTTTTTGTTTTATATGTTTGTCCAAAGACTAATACAAAATTCATTTTTGATAACACAGATGTTGGACCGTACCAACCTCCTGGTACTTCTCCCATTCAGCGGCGAGAAGAGGTAGCGGCAACGCCACAATATGTCAAGGATTATCAGGTGGTGGAACAAAATCTAGAGGGCCTGACCGCAGATATTCCAGACATGCCTCTGGAAGAGGTTCCACGACGCGATCAACGTCATACTGTAGGAGTATCCGCATCCATGAGTCGACTGCTCCGTAGGGTTGCTCGGGCAGTCATGTGTTACCGTGAACGTCATCCATGACGTCACTTTGTAGAAGCTATGAGCTTCAGTTTTTGACATTTTGGTCTTCGGACAAACTTTTTGTAAAAAAACTCTTTTGATCGTTATATATACAGACGACTTCTACCAGTTTATCATGTGTTGTGTGAACATTGATGTGATTGATTTATAAATGATTCAAATGTCTGTCTAATACATAATTAGCCAATGCATCTATTAATGTATTTATACATCTAGGAATATGTTGATATTCAATGTAATCAAAATAACGTTCCAAGAGGCGAATTCGCAAATATACCCGTAACAAAGTAGGACTTCGGATAGTATAAACATTACTTAACTGTAGTACTACTAGCTGTGAATCAAGTCGCACAACCAAATGACGAATTCCGAGCGAGATAGCATCAACCAATAATTCAATAACGACGCTATACTCTGCAATGTTGTTGGTCGCACGACCGAGACACACACCTCGTAAGGAGACAAGTTCGTTTGTAGGGGTGTAAATTGCCCACACAGCGGAAGCAAGGTTCTGAGTACTACGGCTAGCGCCATCAGTGAAGCCAATATAGGGTAGCGAAGACTCCGACATTTGGAAATCAAACACAACGTCACATAAGGGCAGAGACCAGATAACGACAAAAACAAACTATAGTAACACACAAAAAGTATGATACATTAAAAATACAAGTACTTGTGCACAGATGATTTTATGCATAGTACTTCTTCAAGTACAACCCATTCCTGGGTTCACTCAAAGGGATACCATTGTAATCTACCAACTCATAAGCTCCTTTTTCCAAAACTCGTCGAACGATATAAGGACCTCGCCACATGGGTTCGAATTTCCCAGCTCCTAACATATCTCGATCTTGTTCATAGAGAAGAACAAGATCACCTTCGGAGAAAATGCAAGGCTTGACATGCTTATCGTATTGGGCCTTGACGCGTTTTTTCTGAGCTTCTATGACTAGGGTGGCATCATGTCGAGTTTCGTCTAATCGCATAAGATACAAAAGACGTTCTTCCTCAGCAGAAGTGTTGGGTAGGAGTTCAACAGTTAGTTTTAAAGAGGGTATCTCACATTCAATAGGGAGAATGGCTTCCACACCATAGACTAACCGAAAAGTTGTAAACCCAGTAGCGGACTTGACGGATGTCCGGTATGCCCACAATGCCGAAAACAACATTGTGTGCCAACTTGTTTTATGAATCCCTATCATTCGTCGGAGCATAGTTATGAGAACTTTGTTAATTGCTTCGACCTGGCCATTGGCGTGTGGATAATAGGGTGTTGAGTTATCATGGCGAAGACCCAATTTCTCAATAAGTTCAAACATCATAAAATTTCTAAAGTGGCTACCGTGATCAGTGACGATAGCTTGGGGAACACCAAAACGAGCTATGACGTGATTAAAAAGAAACAATGTTGCGGTCTTTCCAGTGTTGTCAAATGTTGGCATTGCCTCAGCCCATTTCGTAAAGTAATCAATGGCTACAATAATATAACCATGCCCTTCGACCGAGTGATGGTGACATGTCATGAAATCGATGCCCCATTTCGCAAAGGGACCAACTGAGACCACAGGGTGAAGAGGAGCAGGATGTGACCAAATCTTCTGATTATAGATCTGGCAGGCATGGCATTTCTGAACGGCGATAATGCAGTCATTAAACAAAGAAGGCCAAAAATATCCTGCGCGTAAGATCTTTTGGGCAGTAGCATACCCAGACATATGACCACCACATGCTCCAGAATGGCAGTCATTCAGAGCTTTCTCGGCTTCATCGAACGTTAGACAACATCAAAAAATAGAGTCAACCCCCCGACGATAAAGAGTATCCCCGAGGATAATGTATGACGAGCTTGATAGCGTATGCGACGTCGTTCAGTACTGGACAAAGTTGGTCGGAAAGTCTGGGTTTGGAGATATATAATGATATCCCCATACCAAAGATCATCAGTGCTAATAAGGAAAAGAGATTCATCGAGTAATGAATCTGCTACTACATTTTTCGTTGCAGAATGGGGAAAGTCGCATATCAACTCAGCAAAAACCAAGGACTTCTTAGACTTGGCGCGTTCGAATTCCAAGTCAAACTCCTGGAGTATGACAATCCATTTGGAGTATTTGCCCCCTAGCAATTGACGTGTTAGAATGTGTTGCATAGGGTTGCAATGGGAAATCACTGTAGTCTTGCGTGAGAGGATATAGTGCCGGAAGCGTTGGACGGCTTGGACGGCAGCCAAGGCCAGTTTCTCGACATGTTGATACTTGATTTCAGTCGGTGTGAGACTTCGACTCAAGTAGTAAATAACATGTTCGTCGTGAGCATCATCCTCTTGGATGAGAACCATGCCAATGGTGTAATCGGATGCAGCAAGGTAAAGGAAATAATCGCGACTGTAATCGGGGGGAAAAAGAAGCGAAGCTCGCGTTAGGGACAACTTCAAAGCTTCAAAAGCAGTGTTGGCAATGGTATCCCAGACGAACTCTAAATCCTTCTTTAATAGTCGCGTAAATCCACGAGTTATCTCGGCATAATTTAGGATAAAACAACGAAGAAAGTTTGCTTTCCCCTGCAAACTTTGCAACTGGTGAAGTGTAGGAGGAGGAGGGAGATTAAGGATCGCCTCAACCTTTAAAGGATCCACCCGGATCCCTTGACGCGAAACGATAAAACCTAGAAGACGGTCGGATTCCACGCAAAAAACACATTTATGAGGATTCAAACATATACGATAGAACCGACAGTGAACGAAAATGGCTCGGAGATGGGAAGGGTGATCAACTCGGCGCATCGAATGAGCGGGTAAATCGTCCAAATATGGTTGAACGATGTGCTTGATATCATGGAAAGCATAAGACATAGCGCGTTGGAAAGTTGCACCTGCATTCTTAAGACCGAAAGGAAGTTTCCGATAGGCAAAAGTACCCCAAGGACAAATAAAAGCAGTCTTATGTTGATCCTCAGGAAGAATGTTGATTTGATTATACTCGAAGAAACCATCCATAAGAGAGAAGATTTCACTTCCGACGCAATCATTGACAATCTGATCGACGAAGGGGGTAGGAAAGTTGTCTTTGGGACAAGCTTTGTTGATATCCCTATAATCAATGCATACATGAATGGTGCCTTGTTTCTTGTCAATCGGGACAAGATTGGAAACCCAGTCAGTGAGAGCCACCAGATAAATAAAGCCGACTTTCAGAAGTTTCTCGACTTCGAGCTTTATAGCAGCCGCTTTACGTGGGTGAACTGGACGAAGGCGTTGTCGGATGGGTTTAGCACCAGGGTATGTCTTTATCTCATGTATGACAATCGCAGGGTCGATACCTGGCATTTCTTCGTAGCTCCAGGCGAAGATGTCACGAAATTCTTTGAATAGAGATGTGTAGGTGACGATTTCGTCGGAAGAACATGAAGCTCCAATATGAACATTTTCGACAATCCCAGGTTTGATGGATATGTCAATGGGAATAGTGGGCGAAATATTGCTTAAGTTCCCTTCGGCAAACACATCGTGTGTAGTCTCGGGAACAATCGAGATGACAACAACAGTCGACGGAGTCGAAATCCATTGGTAGTTCTCAAGAGTATGTTGCTCCAGAAAGAGGATGGAACGATGATGCCCATCATCCTAAGGGGTGTCTTCCATGATGGACATGATCATCTTGTCAGTGGGAAAAATAACACGAAAAGGATCGGGAGACAACTCATCAAGAGAAGGAGTAGAAGGTGTTGCCGACTGAATATCCTGGTAGGTGGATTCGACCGAACTTGACGACATTTCATCGTCGAAACGAAGATGATCTCCAGGGTCAGGTACTATCTAGGGGTCGTGAGACAGAGGAAGTTCGTGAGGCACGATGCAGATCATGTTGATGGAAGCAACAAACAAGCGTGGAACATCGGGTGGTGGAATGGGAAAAGTACCCATTAATGAAGAGTCCTTTAGAAGGCCTACACCGACGTTCTCATAACCCGGTGGGGTTTTAGCAATAAACGGTACGTTGCCAATACGGGTATAGAAATTGAAGAAGGCGAGTTGATCGACGGTGACAACCTTTCCTTGATGAGGGAAACGTACTACACGAAAAAGGGTCGACACAACGGAGCACATGGAATCGATCCAGCTACAACCAAGCAGAAGATTATAATCAAGGGGAGCGTCAAAGACTTCCACTTCGACTTGGACCGTTTTACCTTCTAATGTTATGGGCAATGAAGGAAGAACACCGTAGGGCTTAAAACCGGAGCCGTTGAAGGATTTAAGAGTGTTCTGGGATTCATTCAAAGGAGAAGAGCCAATGGCTTTCCAACAAGCAAGAGACATAACACATGTCGAGGCACCCTCATCGATAACGGTTCGACAAATGTTTTTGTCAGAGACAACCACTTGGATCTGGAACGCAAGTTGAGGGGGTAACCTTGAAATGTGATCTTCCAAGTCAAAGACTATCAAATTCGTATCCGTCGGATCGATTCCACCAATAGCTTTCAACAGTGCCTTCCGTTGTGCGAGACAAGTCTGAAGGACTTCAAGGGATGACATCGCAGAAGGTGCCTAGGCCAGATCTTCAACAATGTTGTAGTTCTGGGCTGCACGAGTATGAGGATTGAAAGCCGATTTCCGAACGACGCCCTTTGGGAGGGGGTCGCAGAACTGTGTTGAGGCTCGGTCATTCGAGATGAAGAGAACCGTTAGTAGGTGGAGTCACGGGAGAGGGTTGTACCAAAGAAGGGGGTAAATCATCAACCTTCTCCTTAGAGGGAGAATAATCTTTGGCTCGAGTAGTGAGTGCAATGTTGTTCTGCTTAGAATCACCAGTACACATCAACACATATGATGTAGTAGAAGAAGAGGGTTGGTCGTGAATGACCAACTGAGCCTGTTGTTGAGACGGGAAGGGTTGGGACAAGACAGCCGGTGCAGGTGGTTTTGGAGCTCCTTGAAGGAACTTAGTGACCTTGGCACGTCGTGGACAATCCTTCGTGTAGTGATCATCACCACAGATAAGGCAAGGGTATCGCGGTTTGAGCTTATCCCGATCGTCAACAGGGGTAGTTTTGGTCTGCTCTGCTTGAGAATTATTTTTGCTCTCCTTATTCTTACCTCTCCCATTTTTAGATTTGTTTTTACCAGCTGGGGTAGATTGAACGACATTTACCTCTGAAGTCTTGCCGGTGGGAGGGGTAGGAGACGGAGCATTTTGAACATTAGAAGAAGCAGATATAGGGTTGACGCTTGACACAGAATGTGGTTGGGCTTGGGAAGAGCCAATCACACTGTCAGCTGCATGCGAGGCAGATGGAGTAGTTGAAGTGCTGGAAGTATTAGGACGAGGTAAGTCAGGTAGTAAATCGTAAAGGGTTCCCATTTGTGAGTAAACGAGGTCAAGATATTGAGCACGACTTATAGCCTGCTCTTCCATGACTACGCCACCCATGGCAATGTCCTTACCGATTTCATTCACAAATGATTTTGTAAACCATTCTGCCAGTAACTGATCGGGGAGCTCAAGTTTAATGAGACGTCATCTCCTTCGCCACTCATGGATGTGATCAGATATATGAGTGCCTTTAGTCTGTTT